>JASSUY010046133.1:0-30289 GCA_032466535.1 Forpus xanthops
CAGCACTGTTCCTAAGCTGAAAATCCAAAACACAGTGCTTACCAGCTACTGCTTAAAGAAAAATGACTGCTGCTGCTAAACCCATGACACTTGCACTGTATCCAGTGCTTCCCAGGGAAAACTTAGGAGCTCTATAGAGTTACTTTTACTGCTACCTTTATATTTTAGAGCCAGGTTATGTTAACTTTATCAAGCTCTTGTATTCATGCAGCTATTATTCGCACATGTTTTGCAGACAGTATTTATCACCAGCAATACATAAGAATCTGTATCTGTTGCCTCAATAAACTCAATAAACTGCATTGTTTTAGTAGCCAATCGCCACTATTGGTGAATCCAGACCAGCAGAGTTTTGATATAAACGAAAGTGGTCAGATGGAAATTCCAGACCAGTAGAGGTTCAAAGTGAACGTGGGCAGACTGGTAGTTGCATATTGGAGCCATTAAGCAAGGGGTTCATTTCCCCCCCTCCTTTAATGCAAAAGCAGCCAAGGCACCAAGATCTGGGAGTGAGCAAGAACAGTATAGATATATCTTAAAGGCAAACTTACATTGGGTAATTCCTGTGTCTGGGAAGTAGCATCTGCATCCATATTAGAATGCTAAACAGTATACAGAATGTTCCTGAGAAGAATGACATGCCTACTCTACTGCCTTTACCAAAGCAATTAGCAACATGCAGTGTCTTTCCAGCAGGCTTACTGAAAACTTCCTTAAGTTCACACATAGAAAATTTCTATTGTATTTGTTTTGGGTTGAATGTATATGTAATATCCTAGTAGATGTTTGGCTTGTTTTTCTTTGGTTGGTTGGTTGGTTGTTTTTTTTTTTTGTTTTTTTTTGCTCTGTTTTGTTTTTTCCTTTGATTAATAAAGAATCATCTTGTACAATAAAGATAAGAGTACAAGACAGATGAGTTATACACAGTTTGGAGGGTTCATGTGGTTAAGATGCTGTGATAGATAACATTTTGAATGTTATTGACGTCTACGTAAAGTAGAACAGAATTGTACTCTATTTGATGACCTTCTGTCTGATAATTACAAAAAATTATCTAGGCATTTATCTCAGTTCCAGGGGTAGATCTCCATCTACCTATCTCTTTCCTAGGTGAAATCAGGCTTATTCCCTGAATTTTGACCTAAACTTAAATAAATTTGTGGCCTTTGTTTAATAAAATTAACTGTATTTAAATGAGATACAAAATATACAAGGCATTTAAATGAGATACAAAATATAGACATCTTTTCATTCTATGTTCTCTCTATATTAGAAAATAGAAAACAATAGAATCCTCTTAAGATCTTTCCATTGAGCACAGAAGGCACCTAAGAATGACAAGGTTCCAAATTTAATTACTACTTTGAAAATCTAAAATTTGCTAGCATGAATTCAAGTGATATAAAGACTTACTGGGGATTTCAGAAGAGTTTATTTGCAACTCAGTTGCTTAAGTCATAGAATCATAGAACGGTCCCTTAAAAATAAATCCTTTGTGTCTTTGGATAGGATTTATCTGGCCAAATACAGATATATATTCTCTAGTCACATCAGAATTAGCCACTCTTTTCTCTTTAGAGACTCTTTCACAATGAAATTCATATTGTGAAGCACATGTCCAGCATAAACTAGATTTAAAATTCTCATAAAATACATTTATTTCCTAAAAATACAGTCAAGGAAACTAGTTTGGATGCACATACCTAGATTTATCCCAGTTTTATATCCAATCTTTTTCTCAATGACTTTTCAGTGACCAAAAATCTTGATTAGCAAAGGTGTTCTTTAGCAAAAGTAGCCATGCAACAAAGAACTTTGAATAACAGTCTCTGCCAGTGCAATGTTACGTATTTCACCTGGTTTGTTCTTAAGAAGCTGTCACCTCAAATTGAGTATTGTTTTTAATGAGGGTTTTTAACTTCTGCAATCACCACATTTGCTAAGGCCTATAACCAGCAGACACTGCCTTTAGTTCAGGCAGGAATTAAGATTTTTGATAGTTCAAAATAGTAAGACATTAAAATGAAATTTTAGATGTTAACTCTAAGATTTAAATTTAGATCTTAGATTAAATCTAATTCTTAGATGTTAAATCTTAAATTCTGATAGCAAGCTATCATAGCTAATAAAAAGGATCATTAAAAGATATGTCAGGAATAAATTCCTTTAAGTTGATGAATAATCATTTTAAGTATTTGTATACAGTATAATATTCAGCAATAGTCTACTATTGCTGAAGGGAAAATAAACTTAGGTCTGTTTAAATTATTGGTATGCACTACATCAAGTACTTCTGCAATGATCTGACCATTCAAATAGTAGCTAATAGATTAGTTATTATTTAAGATTATTACAGAAATCTCATTTTGGATAACAAATTTGTTATAAAACAGAAAGGAATAAATTACAGCCAAATTCTTCACAAAAGATGGATGTAATTTATCCTGAGTAGCAACTTAGAAAACATTTTTTTCCCCCATTAGTCTTTTTTAATAAGGTAACTAATATTACAACACAGGGGTATCAACTCAGCAGTCTCTCCCAGATTTTTATTAAAAATAATTTTATTTCTGTTTGATTACACTTTGTATCACCATCTACACAAGGAACAATTTGCCTCTGGAAGAAAATACCACATGCAGATACAGACCTTGTGCTGGAAGGTACAATAACATCTGTCATTTTGAAGCACAAATCTCCAGGTTTCCTGATGCTCTGGATTTTATCCAAGTTCACACACTATTCAGTGAAAGAAAAGATTTCATTATTTTAAATACCTAAATTGCAGTAGTTTTTGTTTTCCTTCAGAAGTAAAGATTTCTAATCTTAATGAACTCAGGAATTTCTGAAAGAAAGGATTTGTCCTGTTCTGATACAGTAAAATAAAAACTTTTCTGTTTTGAACGCAACTTCAGGTATGTCCTTCTTGAGTTTGTGTTGACTGCATTTACCACATCCATCCACCTAGGATCTAAACAATTACAAATTGCTTCAGTTAGCTTGAATCAGCACTTAATAAAAAGGATAGCATTAATGATAACGTGAGAGGAAAATGTTTTTAGGTTATATGAAGAGAGAAAGTTGGTTTTTTTTTTGGTTTTTTTTTTTTTTCTGTCCTTAGTATCTACATTTGACATACTATTTAATCACAATACCCTATTTATATAATGCAAGCCTCTCATATTATTACACTTTGACTTCTTTTAAGAGTTTGAAGTGAAATATCACACTTTGGACATTATATACAAACATGTCTCATAAAAAAGCTAAGAAAATGTAAGGTCCAGCCTCCATACAGAGAGAAATGAGATAAAGGAACTAATTAGGACAGCATGTTCTAATGGAGGAAGGAGTTACATTCCTTATCCTTCAAAGTAGATCTGAACACAGAATGTAAAGAACCAGCTGTCTTTTACTGCAATTCTATAATCTAGTCCTCAATTAGGTGGAAATAACTATGCTTTATATTATTTCTGTGGGCGTAATGAGTATCCTAGCACTTTCTAGTGAGTCTTTCTTCTAAAATATGTTTAGAGATCATTGGGAAAGTGCGTCCTGCAAAAAAGTGGACCAGAATGATACCTATTACAGGCAGGTGATGCATTGGATGGAGAAGTACCTTCTGGTGATCCCTAAAACATACATTGCATAGTTTGGAGACCCAAAGCATCACCATTCTCACTTTACAATTCTTGCTGTATACAATGCTATTTTATTTCTGTTGAGTAATACTACTAACTTTCACATCAATTAAACAAAATCTTCACTTATATCTTAGAATTACTTCACTTTGATGAGTTGCGAAAAACACTGTCTTTAAATCTAGCTACTTAAACTGAATTATCTTTGAGAAGGATGATAATAGGAAAACAGTTTTCTAATGAGCACAGTGCTCACACTATGATTATTAGATAACTACTGGTCAGTAACCTGTGTCATGTTTACCATGTGCATCCTGCATTTCCTTCTTTTGTGAGCTTCAATCGTTTTACTAAAGATTCTTTCTGCTCTTGAAGGTAAACAGGGGAGAGGGTTTATCTCTTTAGGATGTATTGTTGACAATATACATGATGAAGGCCAAGTGAAAAAGCATGTGAAGACAATATTCCAGACAAATGAAAAGCATCTGAAAATGACCTGGGCTCATCAGGTCTAAGCAAATGACAAAATGAAGATAAAAGGTACTTCCAACTAGCACATACACATTTTTCAGTCAAATATTCCTATCCATACATAAATAACCTGATTCATTCCAAGAATGGGAATTTTTTAAAAAATTCAAAAATATGAAGATGAGCATTGCCTGATCCTCATCAGGCATTTGTTAAATTATAACTAAGTATTTCCTATCTGGCAGTCATAGTTGCATTTTTTTTTCTTTTCTGGAGAATGATAGCTTTCTTGTAACTGTGGTGCAGTTACCACTCTGCCTTGCTACATCTCATCAATGTCAAAGCATATTGAGTGTGCTCTTTTTTTTTTTTTTTAGTAAAAATTCTACAGTACTTGTCTAAAATGATATGCTATAGTGCTCCATTTTTAAATAGTTAAGTTAGTTAGGTCCAGTCCTACATGCACCAAAGTGAATAGCTCTTAAACAAGTATTTTTCCCCAATGTGCATAACCAGGTCACATAAATTCTACCATGTAGGGCTAATTCCTAACTTAAAGATTCTGGTACCATTCTAGCTGATCTAATTGAGAGTGGTACACCCATGTAATCCAATATGGCAGAAATTTCCTTACCTTTTAAATCTGCAGTAAGGAGAGCAAAGAATTTAATGTCTGGTGGTATGTTCAGACAGCCACATTCAATAGAATTTTTTTTTTTTTTTTTTTTAAGAAAAAAGGCTGTAATTTTTATTTGTTGCTGTAGAATGCTTATTTAATTTGCTTCCATGGTATTTCATTCATCTTTAGAGGCTAACTTCATACATCACAATTTATATAAATGTTACATTTTTGTGGCACAAGTACTAAATGATGCATTTCAAATTGCAGGAATATAATGTATTCATCAACATGCATTATTTCTTGTTCACAAAATGTAAATTAGAATAAAGAGAAGTGCATGACTGTTTTCTTTACTTTCCGAAGCTCATTATACCAACTAATGCACATATGAAAACATCCTATTTAAGTTATCCTGAGAATTTTTTATTATGTATCTAAATCAGATTCAATATTTTGGGTATCAGTAAATGCAAAGTATCAGCCATAAATCAAAACTTAATTTATCTTCAGATCCAAAAAGACATAAAAGGAATTATTAGGCAGAGAACAGATTTACAAATGTACTCATTATTTACAGTGCATATTGCTCTTTCATAGGATAACATTTGCTGTGTAAGGGAAGACCAGTGGCTTTAATTTAAAATCATATTTTGTTCAAACTCTAATGAAAACAATCTTTCTGCTTCTGTTCCTTTCAATGTTTTCTATAGCAGTGCAATATTTTTTCGTAGTCAGTTACTATAAAAGAATAAAAAAGCTTTAAGATACAGAAACTGACACTAGTGGGCACTCTTAATCCATGGTACTTCTGAAATCAATTATTCCACAAAAAACAGAAATGTTCCTAGTGCAAAGAGATAAATTAATATTATAGTAAAATCTTACTGTGGACAAATACTGAATACTGGTATACAGTTAACTGTTAAACCCCAGGAGTCTGAGCAGGTGCGATGGCAGTTTGTCCACCACTTTCTTCATAATGCCTCATTATACAAATGTCAGTGTGAGTATTTTTCACTCCTGTTTCAAATGCAATTTTTTTAACAACATAAACACTAAAATGTTGAAGGCGGGAGAAACTGGAAAACTTCTGAGACACTGAATGAATGAGAGAAAAGATACTACATTTAGTCATGTCAAAACTCTTCCTTCTGCTTGCTTATATACTTTCTGGAGTAGGATATGGCATGATTTGCGGCTTTGTGGAACACAAGATTGATACTTGAGCATGACAGTGATGCCCTCTCCATCCCTAATTGCTTCATAAGCTTTTACAAGTGTCCATCAGAAAGTTCTCTATAATCATAACATTGCTCTTTGTCATTTTCAGGATGCCTTTATGCTTCAGGAAGACACTTATGAATGTAACAAGCATAATAAATAGGATCATATATACCATTCCTGAGGCCCAAGAAGTGCAGGGCTGTAATTTTAAGCAGTAATACAGATATCTGTTGAAAGGGCTAAGACCCAAAGGTAAATGTGAGGAGTAAATGGGATGTGAATGACATTAGCATGTAGTCAGAAGAGAAGTTCTAACAGTATTAAGAGAGGAAAATATCTATACTATTTCTCATTAAATCTTTATATAATGTTAGGTAGAAATTAAATCCAAACTGAGTTCTTCATATTTCATGAACAGCTTTGATTACAAAAGTCTGATATGGTCCAACTTTTGCATTGAGCTTGCTGTTGGCTGGAGACTGTATAAAATGTAAAATGAAAAATGTAGTCAAATCCTAACACAGCAGTCTGCTGTCAACAGGATGAGTTTATACCAGGATATATGACATATGCATTGGAACAGGTTGCCCAGAAAAGTTGTGGCTGCCCCATCCCTGGAAGTGCTGAAGGCCAGGTCGAACAGAGCTTTGTGTAACCTGGTCTGACAAAACGTGTCCCTGCCCACAGCCATGAGGGTTGGAACCAGATGATCTAAGGTACCTTCCAACCCAAGCCATTTTACGAGATAGGAATCCCAAGACAGTGAAGTGCTGTGTCATGGTCTCACTTCATTACTGTGCTGCAGAAATTTCTGACACTATTGGAAATGCTGCCTCAGACACTGCTTGTATATTTGGGAGAAGGATCAAGTTTCTAGCCTGACATACACTGAAATTCAGCTTTTGTCTGCTATCTTCGTTAGACTTCAGCCTCTGAGACTGCATCTTTAACAAATTTTGCTTCTACTGAGTAACAGTTAAGATACGTACCAGATTATTTTCTTTCATTGGGTTACCCATTACAAGAAGGGTATGAAGCCACTGGATGCAGTCCAGTGAAGGGCCACTGAGATGATTAAGGCTCTGGAGCACTTAACAGCTGAGGAAAGGCTGAGAGAGCTGAGACTGTTTAGCCTGGAGAAGAGAAGGCTTAAGGGGAAGTCATACAAGCATATAAATATCTGATGGAAGGGTATAAAGAGGACAGAACCAGTCTTTTCAGTGGTGTTCAGTGACAGGACCAGAGGCAATGGCCACAAACCAAAACACAGGAGACTCTGAACATCAGGAAACACCTTTTTACTGTGAGGGAGACCAAGAACTGGTGCAGGTTGTTAGGTAAGTTGTGGCTTCTCCATCCTCAGAGTTATTAAAAAGCTGTCAGGACATGGTCTTGAGCAACTGGCTCAGGATTTGGTCAGGGTACAGCCTCTAAAAGTCCCTTCCAACTTCAACAATACTTGATTTTTGTGGTTCTGCTATTTGCAGAATTATTAAACTACTGGAGTATAAACACAGATGCGATATCTTAATTGCTGTGTTTTGCAAAAGGAAGGACAAAAGTCTCTGGTGCTAGTAATGGGGAACATATATCACAAGGGAGACTTTGGATGAAGGCTAACATAGTAATAGGGCATGTGGGCATAGTGGCGGAAGCGTTATAATTAATACTGCTAGGGTTTGAGACAAGGCTAATCCTATTGCATATTTTCAACTTTTTTGATTTTTAAAGTTACATTAGAAAATTAGTTTTGTTGGGGCATTTGTTTTCTTTCTTGCAACTGGAACATCATCTTGATTAACTGATCAAAAATACCATAATAAAAATAAGTATTTTTTGTTCTGTTTTATACCAAGGGAATTTGCACTGGTATAAAATAGATTACATTATGTAAATGAACTGCTGTGCAAATAATCCTGCCTAATTAAATTTGTAACTATAAACTATAATTGTTTAAACAAATACATCTACCCTGTTTTTATTGAGTGCTGAATACAAAATAACAGTGATAAAAATGAACAACTAACAAGTACTTGAAAAATTTATAACTTGATGCACTGCACCATTTTTTTTTTATTTTCATGGAGTACAAATTTTTTAACAGTCATGGGAAGGCCTTGCTGAATTCTTATTTTTGCTACATTCTTTGGGGTAAGGCAATTGGTTAAATTTAAATTAGATAGGTAAATAGCCAAATCTCTGTGAAGACCCGTTGATTTCTTTTATGGTATCACCTAAAACAATGGAACCTTATTAAATAAATATTAACAGATTATTCTATATAGTGGAAGAAAGCTAGAATTGATGCAATCTGCATTGTTTCCAATAAGAAACTCATTTTGTAGTAACATGAAATTCCAATTTCTTCCATAGTAAGCAGACAAGCAAATAGCACATTAAGATATTCCCATGTTGACATTTTACTATTATAGTCTTCTTATGGGCTGCTTCTTCATTTACCTTTCGGAATGTTTCTTAGTTACATGGGATCCTGAAGGGCTGACTGCCAAAATTTTTTGGCTCTGCAGAAATCCACATCAAACTAAAAACTAGCCTTTTGAATTCCATTTTTCTTGCTAACAATAGAAAATGAGGGCTTGTACCCAGCTAGGTCCCAGCACAGCTATGATCTCAGAATCATTCTGGTTTCAGTATACTAGATAGATATCCAGAGCATTAAATGAGCCTAAGTTAAATGCTGCTGTCTGCCCTTCCTGCTGCAGGTTTTTAGAATTCTGGCTTAAAGGAGCTTCCAGAAAGCTCCATAAGAAGTTAGGAGAAATTAACTTGCTTTCTACTGATTCAGGTTTGACAGTATCCCAAATCATGTGTCATGGCTTAAGCCCAGCAGTAACTCATGAAGTTTGCTCAGTCACTCCACCCTCTTTCTTCCCTCTCCCTGCTCCTGGAGGGATGGTGAGAAAAACAGAAAGAATGTAAATCCCACAGGTTGAGATAAGAACAGTCCAGTAGTTAAGGTATAACAAACCACTGCTGCTACCGCCAATAATAATAATGACAAGGGAAACAGCAAGGGAAGAGAATACAATCCCTCACCACCTGCCAGCTGATCACCAGCCCGACCCAGCAGTGATCCAAACCTTTTGGGCAGCTGCCCCCAGTTTTTCCATCCTGGGCATGACGTGCTGTGGTATGGAATATCTCTTTGGTCAGTTTGGGTCAAGTGTCCTGTCTCTGCTTCCTCCTGGCTTCCCCTCCTCCCTGGCAGAACATGAGACTCAGAAAGTCCTTGGCCAGCCTAAACATTTGAGCAGTAACTAAAACCATCGGTATTACCAGCACTGTTACCAGGCCAAAAGTCAAAAACACTGCACCAGCTACTAAGAAGGAGAAAAATGACTGCTACTGCTGAACCTAGGACAGTATGAATGAACAGAATTTAGCTAGCTATTAAAAAAAGTCTGCCTGCTGCAATCTATACCAGTAGCTCCAACTGCTTTTAACAATGAGTTGACTTTTTAGGGAAATTTTTCCTGGGAGAAATTTGCATTGCAAATATTACTCTGTTTATTAGAAGTTCTTTGGTACCACTTGTACTGATGCCATAAAATTGAGTTCTGAACACACCGCAAGTGGCCAAGGAAAAGTAACAAATAACTGTATGACATATAATCAATATTTAAATCCATAGGAAAAAAAAAAACCACTTTTGTCATGTTATTTTGTGATTATTATTTTTTTTAAATCAGTATCAGTAGAAAGAATTGTTATTCAGCATTTAAATTCCTTTTGTTTCACCTGCTACTGGATGTATCAGAATACCCTTAATCTATATTATTTTCTGGTTTGGTTTTCTAAGTCTATATCCTTCTGGAATACAATTCATTTCGCACTTGCATTGTACCATGAAGGCTTCAGCTCAACTTGCAGTTCCTTAAGCTTATGTGGGTTTTTCTTCTTTTTTTTGTTGTTAATACATCTTAGTGGTTTGTAAGGTTATTGGTAAGTATACCTGTTTAATTTTTACATAATTGGATTCTGTCAGTATAAAATACACAGTTCAGTAAATTCACTCTGTTGAATTTGAGCACAGAAATGATTTATGAACATTTATTATAGCAGAGAAGCAAAGCCATTTTAGAAGATTTTATGTATCTGCTGAAAATTGAGTAGAACATTATGTAAGGAAGGTAGGCAATGTGCACAAGAGTTTTAACAAAAAAATTAATCTCTACTGAGATCAGCCACTTCTGTTTTGCTTTTATTTGGTTTTCTTTGGTGTTTTGTTTTGTTCTTTTTTTTTTTTTAAATTGGGCTTTGCAATACGCTTATGAATTGTTAATTTCATATGCAATAATCAAGAAGACACAGCTACAAAAATAAATTCAAAGAATTCTGAGTATAAATTTAGGTCCCATTAAAAGCAAAATAATTTTATAATTTTGCTTTCTAAATTTTAATTTGCATTCAAAAGTCACAATGTTCTGAGTACTCATCCTTGGCCATGTTCAAGACCAGGCTGGATGGGGCTTTGAGCAACCTGATCTAGTAGAAGGTGCCCCTGCCCTTCAGGGGGCTTGAAACTAGATAAATTTTAGGGTGGCTTCCAAACCACAACATTCTGATTCTATTATTGTGACTCCCACACCTGCAAGTGGGGTTCAGGTGAGGAGGATCAGGAAAATCAAGGCCTGTTAATGTATTAACTTATTTCATTACAGTCATCTGTTGTAGTGGGCAAAGAAGTTGGTTTTATTTAATGTCATGATACTTCTGTACAGCTGACTGTAACAATTAAAAATGAAAGCAGTCAGAAATTATCAGAGGGAATGGACTTGATATCCAAGGTAATATTTGATGCCTCACAAATAGGGCATGCGTTGCAGATTTTGTACAAAATTATGTTGCAACTCTAATGATGCAGCCAATAACATTAAACTTTGGTGCTGAATTGCTTTGTTCTGCTTCTAATATTTTGTGTTTCTTTCTTCCTGTGCAAACAATCTCAATCACTATGGCTCTTTATATTCACTATGATGATGAGCAAGAAAAAAATAAACTGAGAAAATTTGGAAAGGCTGTAGTGGAAGAAAGTTTGCAAATGAAGTTATCTTAAATTGGATTTTACTTAAAGTTTTAGTCTCTAGCTCCATTTATGCTTAGTAGTTCATCAGTACTGTTCAGAGTTTTACACTGAGCTTGAAAATACCCAATTGTAACATCGCTTGATTTTAAATTTTTTGCTTTGTTGTGTTTTTTTTTTAAATTTGTTCAATGCTTTTATCATGTGTGCATTTTGCTGTAGATGAATTTAAATTTAAAAAAAAAATACGTGGTAATGCAGAACTAGAGCCAGGATATAACTTTTGTGTAATTGTAGTTCTTAAAATAACTGTCAAAATGATCTTTCTTTCCTTTAAGTTTTTTGTTCAGGCTGGAACTCAGGTGGAAATAAGTGCAATGCATAACAATGGTATGGTTATGAAAACTGCTTTAGTCTGATTGTACTCTTTTTCGGAAGTTAACATAAAAAAAGAGAGGGTGGGACTGAACTGCCAGAGCATTTGAACAGGCAGCAGCTCAGTGACAAGTAGAAATACTCCACTTTCAGCAAGCTCCTGTACTGGCCAGTGCTAGCTGGACATGTTTTTCCCAATATATAAGGCGATAAACATCTGAGCATTTTTTGCTGCTGAAGGACTCTGTGACAGTTGCCTGAATATTCTTACACTGATCACTTCTATAGAGAAACATTTTAAAAATAATCCTACTTAAAAAAAAAAAAAAAACAAGTTATCGAGTACTCTTTCAGAATTTGCAAACATGAACATTTAAAAATCATTACACAATTTTACTTAAAGGTGACTATGTGAGCCAGGGCTAGCCCCTGAGATTGCTTCTGCAGCAATTACTCAGTGCTGCATAAAGAAGAGCAATTACTGATAAAACTCACTCTTCCTAATAACTTACATACACATTGTTTTTGCTGAGTTCCAGAATTAAGGGCCTTCCTCAATTGTCTTAACTAGGTGCCTTTGGCAGGTAAATGTAGTTAACTAAAGGTGATAACAAGAATGATGCAGGGTGCAGAGGATGTTTGCTATCATGTATTCTTTAGTCAGCACAACCTCAATGTTGAAATTGTTATGTATGACTTGCATGTGACTAACAGTCACATGTAGAGTCAGGAGAGAGCAGGAATGAAACTTATTTGTGGAAATTAGTTCAAATGGTGCCTGCACATTTGAGATCTCTATGGCTGAGGGTGGCAAGAGTGCAGGCTAAGATCCAAAAACACACACACATCATGATATTCATAAATTCAGAGTCTAATTTGACAGGAAGTAGACAATATGAACATGATTTTACAACTGTGCTTATTCTTATTATACACTTAAAAGTAGCTGCTTGTAAGCCAGGAATTGTAAAGATGAATCATAACTTTAGTCAGTCCTTTGTTAACATAGAAACTCTCAACTTTGTCAGATAGGCATGACATCTCCAGGAATTCCTCTGAGAAAGGTTCTGAAGGATGATCCAATTACACTTTAAAGAGACAGTAAAAATGACTGACTAGACATAGAATTACCTTCAAATGTTAGGAAAAAAAGGGGGGGGGGGGAGGTGTAGGAGAGAGCACAAGGGGCTGGATAGGGTGTCTCACATTAGTAAAGTAAGGATTATATCTGCCTGCAAGTTCCGTATTGAGTGGACATGCTTGACATCCTTCTTTTCCTGTCTCTACCTCCTTTTTCCTATGTGCAAACTCCATATTTACATGAAATAGAAAAAAGTGATACACTGATTTTCTTGCAGTATTGCCAGATTTACATGTGTTAAGGGGGAAAAAAAGGGGGGAGGCAGGACTTCTCAAAATCCCTGTTTTAGGAAGTGCCAGCAAAAAATAGCAGATAACTAATAAACCTAGGCTGAGCATAAGTAATAGCATACAGCTGCTCCTGGGATTCAACAGAAAGTTCTAGAGAGCCATTAACTATGAAATCCTTCCCAGAGCTAGATCACCAATAGTGAGAAGCTCTTCCCATTATCTTCTAGGGAATGGCAGTCATCTACAGGAAGAGGCTATAGTACTGTGTTTGGGAAATTCATGATCGTGCTTTCTCATTCCAGATCCATCATAGGTGTTGCCATTCCTGAGCTACTGCAGAGCAACCAATTCATGCATAAGCATTCGAGACTGACCACTTGTGGTTTAAACCATAAATCTCTCTGCCCACCCACTCACTGCCCCAACCTTCTTCCCCCCACTTCGAGGGGGGGGAGGGGAAATGGGGAGAAGAACTGAATGAATGTTAACTCCCACAGGTTGAGATAAGAACAGTCCAGTAACTAAGGTATAACATAAATCACTGCTGCTGCCACCGATAACAACGACCAGGAAAATACAAGGGAAGAGGACACAACTGTTCACCACTAGATGACTGAGCCATGAACTGAACTCTTCTGGGTTCCTGCCCCTAGTTTTACATCCTGGGCATGACGTTCTCTGGTATGAACACCTCTTTGGTCAGTTCAGGTCAGGTGCCCTGTTTCTGCTGCTTCCTGGCTTCTCCTCCTCCCTGGCAGAGCATGAGACTCAGAAAGTCCTTGGTCAGACCAAAGCATTCTAGACCATAACTATGAACTTTAGTGTTATTAGCGCTGTTCCCAGGCTGGAAGTCAAAACCACAGCATTGCACCAGCTATTACGAAGGAGAAAATTGACTGCTGCTGCCGAACCCAGGACACCACTGATCGAGCCCATCTACTCTATTGCTAACAGCTTCTACCTAAGAGCCATTCTTATTGATTAACCCTTGCAGCTTTGACTTCTGCATCAGCCAGCATGGCTGCGACTCAGTAGATTGTAAGGGTGAAAGCTGGGATTGATAAGCTTCATCTTTACCTTTTATTTCAGCTTGGTAAAGCAGTGCTTGGAGTTAAGAAAGAGAAAAATTGAGTTAATGCATGATTTATCAACAGTGCTAGGGTTGCCAAAGATAATTTATTTTTCTTTCTGTTTGTTCTTAGGCTTTGCCTTCAGTAGCTTAACTCAATTGTATGCTCCTATGTGTGAGTAAAATTTCCTGCAGAAAATGCTTAACAACCTCAGAAAAGAGTATAATGCTGTTAGAAAAGTAATAACATAACCACTGTATCTTTGTTATGTCCACTCAGTTCTGCAGCTCATGAACAGTGGCTATAGTAGTCTAGCAGTTATTTTATTTACTTTCTTGAACCAGAACCTTATTGATTGCAACACTGACATTTCAATTCACAGAAATAAATAGACAGTAACATATATTTAACAGAAGAAAACATTGTCACTTTCATGTTTTGCAGTGAAAGTGATTTTTTATAGGTTTAAAATTCTTGAGAAAAAAAAGAAAAGGGAAAAAATACTGAAGATTGCTAATGCACACCACAGGCACCTCGTTGTCTTCCTGCCATTTCTATAACTCTGGGACTGCCTGACTTAATGGATTAATGATACCTTTTCTCATCTACATAGAAATGCCTCTAATCTTTCAGCAATATGTATTGCATCAGCTACAATCAACAGCAGAGGTCAGGCTTTCCTTCACTCCTCATTCCCCCCCCCACTTGTTATTTGTTTAATATATAACCTAATGGTCTGTGAGAAACAATCTCACTGGGAGTATTTTATGAAGCCAAACATAATTTCTGACCAGCATGGGCTCTACTAGAAATAAATGACAGGTACTATTTACTGTGAGGTGCAATACAAACCTTATTGAAGGCCAATTGGGTTTGATAACTTGTAGAACGTATTGAAGAATTTTTGTCATATTTTCTGAGGACTGTAGTTTCTAAACACCTAAGCATCTTTATTTCTGGATATAGTGAGAACTTTAAAGTGCATGTGAACTAAAAATGTCGAAAATAGAAGTTCACAGAGCATATTATAAAAAGGGAAATAAATAAACATATGTGAGAGAGGGTATTTATTTCAACAAGACCTTTATATATAATGCCTTGTAATAACTGTCACTTTAATATTATGGGGGAGAACTAACTTACTTTTTCACATTTAATTAAGAAATAAATACAAATAATAACAATTTCAGGATCAAAGAGGTAGAACACTTAAAAACTGCTGCTAATTTCTGGGAAAAAAAGTCTGCATAGTTAAGACTGAGCTCTGACATAATCTACCTTCGTAGGCATTTCAGAGTTTTACAGCCTATGGCAGAGTTATTCAAATGATGTGGGTAACAGTTGCACTTTCCACAGAACTGTATTTTGTCTCAAATCAAAATCTCACATTGGCATAAAGTCATCCAAGCAAATGTAATGCTGAGAGGTTGTTCCATCGTCCCTGGCAGGTAAAATTGGTCTTAAGGGAAACAAGGATAATAAAGTAGTATGCAACATGTATTGAGGGATATCATGAATGGGAAATGCAGATGTAACCTGAAGCTGCAGAACAATGAAAAGAAAAACAAAAAACAAAGTGAAAAAGTATGTTGGAAAATATATTAAAAAAAAATATCTGAAAGGGCAATGTGCTATACATGAGGTTTCATTATACTTTGGACTCTGCCAGTCCCCAGTTTTATGAATGCAACTTGAAATATATGTGCACCACTGAGGAAATGTAGCATTCAGAGCTTTAGAAAAGTATTTCTAAACTGTTCTTGTGTAAAATCAAGATGAACTACTACTCAAACAGGGTTCATTTGACATGGTATTTCTCTCCTTAGGAGCTGTGGCACGCACATAAGAAAGACAGAAAGATCTTTCTAATTGCTCCTTAAAATCAACTTTTTCTCAAGCATCAGAACAACCTGAAAAAGGAAAGAAGTGGACATGTTATTGATGCCTTAAAAAGAAATTTTAGGTGGGTTTTCTTCCCTGCAGTAGCTCATAGGTACCAAAGAGACTGAAAGGAAAGAGCAAAAGTAGGCATACAAGCATGTCTGAGTGTCTTCTGCTTGAACAGCAGAAGTTATAGCTATTCATTTCCTGCCATTAGTTTGGACAAGTGTTACTCTATTTTCTCCCACATGTACTTAATTGCCTGGGAGATTTTAGTAAAACTTTCCCCTAAGAGTTTGGGATTCAATAATGCAAGATGTCTACATTAAATTTTCTCATAGAACATCTGTAAATTTTCAATAATTTTAGAGGGTTCAATCCAGTAACTTCACTTCTACAGTAGTAATTCCTTTAAAATTGCCTCTATTATTCTTTTGCATGTTCCCTTGCACTGAGAAGCCCAGAACTAGATCTAGCACTCCAGGTGCAGCCTCAACAGTGCTGGGAGTAGAGAGGAAGGATCCTGATCTGCTGGCAACAATACTACAGCACCATTAGCTTTCTTTGCAGTAAGGGCACATTGTTAATTCATGTTCAAGTTGGTGTCCAGCAGAACACCCAGCTCCTTTTTTAACAAGATGCTTTCCAGATGGGTACTTCCAGTTTGTATTGATGACTTGAGTTGTTCCTTCCCAGGGGCATGACTTTGCACTTCCCCTTGCTTAACCCCAAGGGATTCCTGTCAGACCATTTCTCTAGCCTGTCAAGGTTGCTCTGGGTGGCAGCATGACCCTCTGGCATGTTAACCATTCCTCCCAGTTTAGTATCATCAACTAACTTGCTGAGGGTGTACACTGCCCCATCGTCTAGACCATTAATGAAGAACAGGACTGGATCAAGTGTTGACTTCTGGGGTACACTGCTAGTTACTGGCCTGCAACTAGAATTTGTGCCACTGATCACTACCCTCTGGCCCCAAGCTAGGTTTCCATACTAGGTTTTGTGTATAGTAGAAAATTTCGCCTATTATAACATTTATGCAGGGAAAATTATACAAAAGCTTCACATTAATTCTGAATTTGTACAGAGTGGATAATACACTACAGATAATACTGCTAAAAAACTTTGAGATTCATCCAGCATACGTTTTCTGTAAGTTTTCATGAGATTTTATGTGAACATATATATATGTACGATTGTTAATCTATACGTTACAAAAGTGTACATAAATTAGAAGCATTTGTGTATAATATTTAGTGAAAGCAGGGTGTTTTGTTTTCTTGGAGTTTTTTTGATTGCTTGCTTTTTTTTTTTTAGAACTATTCCTCAGCAGTAACCAAATCCCCACCAAAGCCAATATGATTAAATGGGGTTCTTTTTGGAATTAAGCCGCATGACTCCTATTTCATTTAAAGTTTGAGGCCCTGTTATTAAAATTTGCTTCTGTGACACAACAGGAATATTCATTTCTGACACTTCTGCTTTACTTTAACAAAGCATGAAATAAACAAAAAAAATCAAATCATGATTCACATCACTAATTAACTAGATGTGCTGATATACCACAGATTTCATTTACATTAGTCTCCCCAGGACATAAAGATTGCATTTTTGTAAGTTCCAATCTTCTCTTTCCCTGTTGTAATAATACATATAATAATAATAGATCTGAATAATATGTAATCAGGGAACAAAGAAAAAAAAAGTTTTTTAATAAATGACTTTAAAGAATTAGCACTACATAAAATTAATTTACTAACATAGTTTAGACATAATGACACAATAATTTACATGAAAAATGAAGACACATGCAAATATCTTTTTAGCATTCAATCCAACAGATATGTGTGCGTTTATTTGTATATATCTATTAATTCGCACCAAGAATCACTTGATGACTTCATCTCAAATTGTTAGTCATAAATTTTCCTGTCACTTTTTTTCCACACTGGAAAACTCTAATAATCAACGTGAGATAAGATGGTATATCTGTGCCAGATAATCCCACAAAAAACATCATCACACTTGGTGATACTGTACAGAGCTATGTAAGCTGTGGTTCTGATGTGTTGGCTTTTTGTATAGCATTGCTCTAAAAATCTTGAGTCATCTGTTGATAGGATAAATTTAAGGAGTGAAATATAACCCCTAGAAGGTATTTACTGGCAAAATTTTTCTTATGATCACAGTTCTGCTCTCTGTGTTATAATGTGCTGAAGAGGTTTCTCATTTATTTGTTTTGCATTAGATGAGCTTGAGTTGCTCAGTCTTGGAATCTGATTGGTGGTTTCTCTCTGTTGGTTCCAGACAGTATTTTTTTTTTTTTTAATTTGGAGTCTATTTACATCTTTTCATACTAGTTTTACAGATATTCTGATAGTCAAAAAGAATTACATATCCTATGGAGTCTTTTTCGAAGTAAGACTGAAACCATCTTTGAGCAAATCAACTACCTGATCTCATCACTGAAATACCTAGTCATAGAATCACAGAATTCTTTAGATTGGCAAAGACCATTAAGATCATCAAGTCCAACCAGTTACCTACCACTGCCAAGTCCCCCACTAAAGCATAAATCCATGTGTCACATCTACACATCTTTTAAATACCTTCAAGGATGGTAATAAGTAGTTATGGTTATGTTAAACACAGACTGCCAATATTAGGCAGCATGGCTCTAAATAAGTCATCCAATTTTATTTTGTACTGGACCAGATAAAATCTAGGAATAATGTCAGAAATTCTCAGAAACACCCTTATCCAAATGAATGTTTGATGGCTCTTACCTTTTCTTAGTCTTGACTTTAAGCGGTGTAGTTTGAAACACCGTTTTCACCCTGGTGCTTAGAGTGCTCTCAGAATTTACGAGTTATGGTGATTGTCTTCAGCAAACTGAGAAAAGTCTAATACTTAGATGTCCAATTCCTCAGGAAACTGTTAGCTTATTATTAAACAGTTTCTGGCTGCATTCACAATAGAATGAACCCTTAAGATGTTAGGCAAAATTTCACCACATACTAACTTTTCAGTTCCTTCTAAGAATGAAATGTTTTGGTAATTCTCCAGCAATATCTAAATAATGAACTTTAGGAAGGATTTAAATGACTTCCTGATCTTTCTACTAAAAAATGTGACTAAGAGCATGTATATTTCGACTTACAGGTTACTTACATCTGACTTTATCTCAAAAGTACAGAGTTCTTTATGCTCTCACCCTTCAGTACCACTTGAAACACATATGTGATAAGATTATATTATGTGTTTGTGATACGATTATCACGTAAGAGTTTCAGATGATACTGTGGAGTAATTGTTCTGCCTTTCTATTTGAGATTTTGGTGGAACGTAAGCATCCAGGCTTCCCAGGTAGAATTTAAGTGGACACATTTTGTTTTTCTTTTTTGTTCCTTTCAATGTCTAATTTGGAAGCTAATTGTCAAAAGCCACAATGTCCCATAGCATTCTATAAAATTACTAGTTTAATAACTTTGTTGAATTAAAACATGCTTTGTAGTTAATGTTTTTCCTAGAATTCTGTGATAATTTCTAGTAAAATCCCCAGTCCCGGTGTTGCTATCATGGTATGGCCAGTGTTCAAAAACAGAACAGCATTTATTGTTAACTATATTACTCGTGTACAGAAAGTTTATATGATGAATCATGAACTTAAAAATTCGTGAAACATTTCATTAAGTATTACTTAAAAAAATTGATAAAAACATCACATTGGAAGTTCTTGTGTAGTATTTCTATATGCAGAAGCAAAATGGCTTCTATGCACATCATTGTTTTTCCTACTACATATGGATTTTCTAGCATAATTGTTTGCTTATCTTGTTTAAAAAGTATCTCTACAACTTCGGCTTAGCTAAGCCTCTGAGCAAGCAAAGCTCTAGCATTTAGGCTACTATGACTAAGTATCCAGTGAAAGAAACTTGGAGGTAGTAACCTTCCCCTTTCACTTTTGTGTACCCTGAGAATGTGGGACTAAAACAAAAACCCTGATAAAATAGTCCACAGAAATCACCACTAAGCTTCTTTATTTATGATCCTTTCATGCAGTGTTCCTTGGCCAGTAATGAAAAGTGAACTTGTAAGGTCATTTCAAGCCTTAAATGTATGGTCCTGGGGAAAGATGTGAAGAATATCTCCATGGAGATTGGAGATTTAATATGCAACATTCTGCTGTACAAGGTGGAAAATGAGTCTACCTTTTGCTAATTTATTCCTCATCCTTCTTTCTTTGAAGATAGTGCTACCACCATGCTTTCCAGTCATGTTAAATCACTGACATAGTCATCATGCTGGTAGGAAAGTGTTACTTTTCTTTCTCTTCACTGCTATTACTTATGTATGACCCAACCCGTTGGAGCATATTTCCTTTGATATTGCTCATGAGAATCCATTACAGTTCAAATGAAGGATTTTGATATCTGCTAAAGCTATTTGTGTAGCCATATTACAGAAGCTGGATATATCATATTATTAATTTCTTCAGTATTTGTAAGAAGTTGTGGTCATTTCCTCAGAGTTACTTTATTCAGCTGTCATTCAAATCAGTTCAAATCCACTACTCACATCTTGACTTGAGTCAGAAACAATCTAGTTAAACAACATTTCCTTATAATTTGGGTAATGTTGCCTTATGCACATTTTCTGTTCAACTTCACTCTGAAACAAAGAAGCAAGATTGTGGGGTTTTATTTTCCCCTCTAATGAGAATTTGATTTCTGAATGTAAATGGTGGTGGTGTATTTTTTCTCAAAAGCTTTAGAAATTAGTTGCATTTATATAAGCTTTCTCTCCTGAGATATATTTTATCATGTACCTTAATAGATGAACCATAGGATAATTATAATAATGTGCACTGATTCTCTTTGACTGTTTTGCGCTGTTAACAACTCCATGACTAAGGTGATGGGAAAGTTTTTAGCTAGTAACTAGGTCTGACTATAAATCAGCTTAGCAGGGTCCATGAACTTGCCGTTATTTTGAGATCCCCTCGGAGTTTTAGTTGATTAACAAATAAACTTTCTGGTAGTTGAATCTTTCAATGTTCTTGCTCTATTATATTGTAACCATGGCTCTTTCTGTGAGTGACTTTTGATTTTTCACTGCAGACCTAAAAAGGTTGTTGCACAGAATTCTGAAGTAACTCATCACTTTTTTTTTCATGTATGGACAATAACTTGAAATTGGACCTGAAGATTCATCTGTTTGTCCCTATTTCTTTTATACTACGACTCCATGAATTCCTTGTGTATGAACACTAACTAGCAATTTTTCCAGGAGATATGAGGTCAAATAAGGCAAGTCCAGAAACTTTCTAGAATGCAAATATATTCAGGGGAGTTTTATTAAACACAGTAACAGAATGTCTGATAAAGATCTTTAGCTAAAAATACCATATTATAATTTACTTTTAACTTATACAAGGCTGTGAAATTCAGAAAGCAAGTGTATTTAGAACATAAGAATACATATGAATTTGTATGCAGTTGCTACTTTCCAAGGTCTACTTTAACTTATGTTGTCATAAACCAAGCAAAGATCTGATCACAGTAAAGATATGGCTTTCTGTATAACATTTTCTACATAAAAAATATAGCCAATATGGAGCAGGTAGAATTTGAATTTGGTGTAGCTTTTTTTCTATATATCTATCCATGTTATATATTAACTCTCCACATATGTTCCCCTTTAAAAGCCCTAACTATCCCAACTACAGACATCTGGGAAAAACATAGTATAAGCAGAAAAAATGCATAATAATATCTGATAGGCTAAATCATTGTCCAGAGTTTCTATGTACACCCACATGAAGTCACTGCCATGTAAGCATTTGCTGTCTTAACACACCGAAGAGCAGAGAATATTCTGTATTATAAACAAATATGAAGACATCAATAAGCAAACTAGATAATATGTGAGAGAACTTTTGAGGCTGCTAATGCAAAAGTTTATATAAGAATTCCACCTATAAAGACCATTTAGATCATTGTTATATCAAGAAAAAGCCTCTTTTAAGTGGTACATAAATACTTAACTGATTAAAATACAAAATGGCTTTGAAGGACTTATTCATAACAGGAATTTAGGACATCCTGATTTTACTGGCAATTTTAAACCAATAGCTTACCTGACAAAGGTTCTTCAGCTTATATGTTTTCTCTGTGAAAGCAACTGTAAAGCTAACAAAACATTTAAGTTGCCTGAGAAATTTGTGAACAAATTTTGCCCTATTATCAGTAAATTAATAATAATGACTTATTGACGTAATTTATCTCATCTGGTCTTAAATGCCTTCAAAGTGAATGGTCTTATGCTAGTTTTATAAACAGTAAAAAACTACATGTCAGCTTTGGGATGAGAAAAACTGAACCAAATGGGGTACCAGATACTTGTATTTTCTCATTTATAACCTCCTTATAACATCTAAAAAATATGCATGACAAAGAATAAAAATATGGATACATGTAAAAAGTCTGCAGCAGATGTTCCTGCATCTATCGTGTGACAAAAGCAGCCTGGAAATAGGAACCACCATGCTTGGCTACCCACAGCTAATTAAAGTGTCATAGAATAAGGTTGTCCTCATACCCTGTAATATGTAGCTTGAAGTTATGGTTAAACTATGACATCAATTTCTCCATCTTATTCACAACCAATGCCCTTCAGCTCCCCTGTCTCTTTCTGTAGGAACAATCTCTCTTTGTGGTTTCTGCTTAGTTAGCTCACCTCAGGCAGTGAGCTGTGACCTTTGTGGCACAGTACATGTTAATCACATACAAGACAAAAAAATCTAACAAATTTTCATCCCTCATTTTTTTATTCCTTATTTACAGTGCACCAAGTGCCACACCTGCCCTAGAGAGGCTCTGGGTTTATTAACTACAATATTATAACAAGATTCAAACCCACTGAAAGAGATTTAAGCTGGGTTTGCAATTTTTTCTATTATTTTTTTAAGTAAGAATCTAAGGAAACTAGTCACTGAAAATATTATTCTTAATCACTGTGGTCCATGTTGCCATAAGCATAATGCTTTCATAACTTTGAAGAGCAGTGTGAGAGAAAAAATGTTACTTTGGGGAAATTCTTATATAACACAGTAATATAAAATAATAACAACAAGAGTTGCTGCAAGTAGCCACCTCCTCCAGCAGCTCCAGGCCTGAGGGATTCCTCCTGTCTGACTACTGGAGCCCATTCTAGTGTCCAGGGACCCAGGGTCTCTGCCCAGCCTGAATGACAGCCACTGCTATCCCCTCTGCAGGATTAGCCAGCCGCAAAGCTGAGCTGGTCCCACAGAAATACACATAGAAGACACACAGAGGTGCTAAAGGTCAGAAAAACAGATGTTTTCACCAGTACATTGACTTAAATCCTGGTTAATGAAACAAATTATCATAACAATCAAATTTCCTGAGTAGATAGTGTCTAGGAGCTGGAAAAAGGTAAATAACATGATCAAAATAATCAAGGGAGTTAAGTCCCACACATTTATTTCTCAGATTGATCATATTCCCCTCATTGACCAGAAAAGTGCAGCTTGTCAAGGGCTTCAATAATTTTTAGCTCTCCATCTTTTTTTTTTGTTTTTAATATAGAATTGAATTTTAGACTGGATATTCTCTTCCTTGATAGCTAAGAAAAAAAAATTATCTCTTTAAATATTATTCTTTTTCTTACAGCTGTTACTGGTTGGTGGCACAGAGATATACATGCATAAAAGGAAAAATATTTAGTTATCTGCAGTGCACGTAGCACACAGTCTAAAGGGGGTTAAGAGAAGAGTGGTGTTTTTTTGTTGTTTTTTCCACTTTATGGGACATTTAGATAAAGAGTAAAGAGTTTAGCAATTGCTGGATTTGTAGGAGTAAAAGGCTGCATTGCAGTTAGGACAGCTCTGGGACTCATAAGGAAGGACAGTGGAGTTAGTCAATGAAAGAAGATAGAGGTAATTGGATTTTTTTAAGGTAAAACAAAACTAAAACCACCTAATTTTCTTTCTCATGGTTGCATATATTCTCTGGAATGCCTTTCAAGAAGGTTATAAGCATGAAATATTTAAATACAACCAGCCTTCTCTGGTTATCTGTGAAAGTTTGCAGGTTACCACATAAGGAGTTCTAGCATTGATAGCATGTTCAGTATTTTTGTCATCTGCTGACAGATGACCCAATGGATCAGTGGTTACTCACTTTTTTTTTTGTTCTTTGCAATGTAAGGTAGCTCAAATTATTATTTGAAAATAAATGTAGTGAGTGTTTTTCCAGTGGGGAGCTGATCTGGAGGAAGGGATAAAGGAGGGGTAGGCAGGATAAGATTCTTGTAATAAAGTTGTGGTGTTAATGCTAAAAAGTTAAAGGTAAAATGTACCAGTTTGTCACAATTATGCTTCATATTGGCAGGTGTTCTGAACTTTCTATTTGATAACTAGACATATAAATTTCAGTTCTTAAAGCTTTGCAGCCAATTTAAGGGCTCATTTATTTCCCTGACAGCAAGATATATCTGCTGCCTGGCATAGTGGATGTCTGGGGCCAAATCCACCACTTTGTTGCTTGTGCGTCTCATGGGAAGTAAATAGTAGCAATTTTTCAGCACAGGCATACCAGCACAAGGTGTTTAGCAAATAAATGAGCGTAAGATGACCTGTGGTGTCCTGAAATTACTAAAATTCATGAATAATAAAATGATCTATAGATTGTTAGCAGAGGGCTATAGCAAAGGCTAATTTGCAGTCACTGAAGCTTTACAGGATAATTTGTAACTTTTGAAAATTTAATGACTTCATCAGTTTTTACCTATTTTTTAACCAATATAATTGTCTGAAAGCTACCTTCAGTAGTCCTTTTGCCTAGATAAAATCACAAACACCTATATCATCACATTATGAGTACTTCACAGAATTTGCCTGAAGAACTTTTCTTTCTTTCAGAAAGTTACTATAAAAAATATATCTTTATCATATGAAGGTAAATTTTCATTTTCTTGAATCTTATTAACGTATGGAACAATAATAAGAAAAAAAAAGGAATTGATGGAGAACTGTAAAGGGAAGAGGAATAAGTGAAAGTACCCTAAAAAGCAAACAAAGAAATTATAAGAAAAATTAAAAGGCTAAGTATATAATATGCAAATTCTGCAGCATTATTCAAGGCTTTGAAAAGAAGGGATAAGAATGTACTTGAAAAAAAGAAAAAAAAAAGTCATTGATCTCACATTTCATTTTTTTTATTTATTTAGATTAATTACCAACATATTCATATTGAAATAACCAAGAGAACAATGACTGAAACCACAGTTGTTCCCTCTTACAGTTATTTTGTTCTTCCAGTTTCAAAATTTTAAATTTTTTCCCATATATGATATCTTTGCTCTTACAGTCTTCAACATACACTAGCATTGGAGACAGCTTTGCATTATCTTGTGTGTTCTTGCTGGAAAATTAGATGTAAGGCAATAATCAGGCACAGTTCAAACTCTTGACAATTGTGATTGCATTCAGTACTGCAGGAGTACGCTTACCTCTGCAGTTTATCAGTTTTTAAACTGCGTCTCTGTTTCAGCTTATTCAAATTCTCTATTTTACATGTCTCAAGTATTTCCTTCACAAATTCAGAACAGCATACATTTTTCACTAAATTTTTGTATGTCCCCCTTTCTACACATTGATGCCCACCCCTCAGCTGTGTAATGGTAACTAGATTGGTGGTATCTCACTTATTGTGGTATTTTTAAGAAAGAAAAGCTCCACCTGTTGCTACTGAAGAAATAGTCCCACACTAGGATTTAATGGGACTTACACCTTCAAATAAGAAATGCAAGTATCAGAAAAATATTCCATTTACAGTGATAGACATTTCTTTCAAGAAACATTTTCACTGCAGTCTAGAAAAGCAAAAGTAGAAAATGGGAGCATGCTCTCTGTAATTTCTGCTTTCTTTAAAATACATTCTTAATTAAGGAAGCTGAATTTTGAAACCGTTTGAAAAGGAAAGCTAATTAACATCCTTCTGTCAGTGCAGAAAAATAGTCACATTTGGCAGATACTTGAGTGGTAATTTAAGGGGATATTTACAACGACAATATTAGAAAAAGAGTAAGTTTAAATGAAATACAGCAATATCTGGAAAATGCAATTTAAAGAAGAAAGTATTCAAAGGAGTATAGAGAAAGATAAAATAAATGAAATGAGCAGCTAGCCTACTTATTTTACAATTTTAATTGCTTTTTAACCTTTAGAATACATCTGAAGGCAAAAAAAAATGTTAAGCATTCATTTATACAGTCTTCTTTGGTTTTATTTTTTTTTAAAGCATTTGTTCTTTGACAATGCAGAACAAATTTCTCTTTTTAAACTCTTCTTGGGTGATGATTGAAAATTTATGACTTAGTAAATAACATTCTGTGGAATATTTATGTTGCTCTTCAAGTTGTATTTCTGAGGAAAAAGAAAAGAGAAGAAAATTATGCATTTGCAGCAATGAGTTTCTCTAGACAATGGACTTCCTGAATGAGACTACACATAGGTAATGACAGTGACCTTGCTCTTTACAAAAGTTTTGCATAATGTTTATTGTAATTAGAGCATATGGACCATCTAATTAATCCCAGAGCTTCAGAGCTGGTGCTTAAAACAGAGTAAGTGGAATTTTTTCCCTAAAAAGGTCAACACAAATGGAGTATCTAGGGGATTTCTTTTTGTTTGTTTTGTTCCCCTTCTGGGTCAGTAAGAAAATTTATCCTTCTGAGGTTTCTTGGGCAGAGTGTCTAGAAGGAGAATAAATACAAAAATAAATGGGGAAAACAAATAAACAAAAAAAAAAAATGAAGGCAGGCTAGATGATGCCACCTTTACTAGCCTGCTTCTAAACTCCTTTTCCCCTCCTCCATTTCATTGTAAGTTTATCATGGGTCCCCAGGAAAAACAGAAAGCTACCTAAGCTAAAGGTAGTACCCCAAAAAAGTATTGATTCTGAGGTGAAGGTAATAGAAAAATTATGCAGAAGTATAATAGTTTCTACCTTACACTATTTCCCTTTTTTTTCTTGATCTATTTTTCTTGCTAATTTTTTTCTTTCATGCTATGAATTGGCAGATTCGATGCTGCTTCTTTTTTTTTTTATTAGTGAAATCGTTACTAATTTCTTACAGCATTCTAACTATTTGATAGATTAAAAGCAGCTGTGAATGCTCCAGAAAAAAATCAGCCTCGTTCAGACACTGTAAACCTGTGACAAAGACAGTACACCTGTAATTCCTGCAAGCTTGAGCATACCACTGACACATTGCACTGGTTTGTCCTGTTTTGTACCCAAAAGGCTGAAACTCAATAAACAGGTAAGTCTCTAGGAAGTACCTTTTCAGATCATTCTAAGCTATAACACTGCTGAACTTTTCTGGTTACAGAAAGTGTTTTTTGAATTTGTAAGTCTGCTGGATAAGAACATTCCCTGTAAAATTGCATGGCAAAGCTCATGCGCTCTGTAGGTAGAGAAACCAGTCAGGTTCATCTACCAGGCTGAAGGAGAGACTCCTGCAGCACTGAAACTGTAGAAGACACTGAATATTTTTATCATCTTACCACAATGTGAAGTTCACCTGCTCATTCAATCTCCTTACCAAGTTCTAAATAATTGTCATAACTGTTGAAGGAGAATGCAGCACAAACTTGACTATGCGACACATCTGTGAACTAAGTCATTGAATACATTTAATCAGTCACTGAATTTAAGTTGAAATCCTGATCTAGGAGTGTTTTTCTATAGGGAACCACAGCATGTGTCTCCACCAGAATTTTACCAAGGAATATGTCCATATGGGCTGTCCTTAACTGCTTTCTTTGCACTAGGCAAGCTGCACTAATACAACACTTTCTTCACTACATCAACAGTGTACATGTCAGCATCACAGCTAACACTTCCAAAAGAAATACACTGTGCCTGCTCAATAATGTTCAGGTAGGGAGATGTGTGAACCTCACCAAACAGATGCATTAGACCTATTAATTCTCTGGTCTGATAATTCTAATAGCCAGTATTCGAGCAAGTGAATTTAATGAGCTTGGTTCTGTAACAGCAATTTCAGCTATTTTCACATATTTGAGTGCTATATTTCCTTGTTTCCCCTATTTAGTAAATCTCATTAAAACCACACAAACCCAGTTCACTTTTTCAAATAGCCACTTTTCACAAGAAATAGGTGAAAACAAAAAAGTATTCTGATAATTTCTTTGAACAGAAATATTTATCATTTATATATGTCTGAATAGGACTCACTGGCTCAGACCCTAAATTACAGTATTGTTGTGCTTAAGGCTATTACATGCATTCTTTATACACAGATTAATTAAAAAAGTAATTATTTTTACCTGTTTTTTTTTTTTTTAAGCAGAAAAATGTAATGCTATTTCTTGAAAATCTGAATGCTGGTGGTTTTTGGTTTTCTTTCCAGTCACTCAAGATTCTGACAATTAAATGCTAAAGCTATAAATGCAAAGAACAGAGCCAGGCATCTGATTAAACTTTGCAAATGAAATTTTCCAGAATAACTATAAGTCCCTGGAGGATTATTCATTTTAATAAGCTAAATTAAATTGCATAGGTGAAATAGGTGCTTTAAGAAGGCAGCATTTTGTGTGAGCTTCCATATACAGCGTCTGTAAAAATGAAACAAAACCCGTCTTATTTAGTATGGTACATACAGCCATCAGTGACATCTTCGTCTGAGAAAGTCTAAGGATTTATACAACAAAAGAGTTGCATGAATGCATTTAACAATGGGTGCATGGTTAAATGATGCAACAAAAAGCTGTGTAGAAAAATACCCAAGATCATTAGTCATCTTTCATCTTCTCAGTTTATACATTGATTAAAAACAAAAAACAACCATGGATTTTAAAATTTTCAAGAGATCTGTTTTGATAAAAATATTTTTTGTTTTGATTCTCCAATCACACAAATGCCAAAAAAAAATCACTAATGTCTTCAAGTGACACAAGACACCAAACTAGTCCAGCAAGGAAGAAAAACACTGCCTAGATGGTCCTAAGGGCCATACCTATACTGGTGAATCTGCCAGCACTTCCCATATACAGGATCTGATGATGTATTTTCCCATCTTTTGATCTCAGTCTCTCTCGAGATCCAACAACAACGTTGCTGGAAGGCCATGTGCATGAGGTGGAAGAATCAGTCTTGAAATAATAACCATTGCTATTACACATGGCTAAAGATCAGTCTAGGATGCTTAGGAAATGGGAAAGAAAGGGTTACCTGCTTTGTTTGATGAAATGGCAATTGTGACGCATAAATTGAAAAACATTTACAGAAAACACATTTACCTTGGTTTTTCTTTAGATATTTCATCACCTCCATGTTTATCCTATATTGTGGTATTTTTTTCCTTTTTGCCAATAATCTAGTTTATGTCTAAACCATAGACATTGAAACCACAGCATTAATACTGCAGAATAATGTTTTGTAAATTAATTTATGTGACACCCACAGACACAACAGTTGCCTTAGGTTGAAAGTCTTCCCAAGAATCAGACTAGATACTTAGACAATTAATCCAAACTAAATGCCATGTTACTTTATGCAACATGCTACTACAACACGCTGTTGTGACTGCAAAATGTAAGGCATACTTCATTAGCCACTGGGTTACAATGGACAAAAAACTGTCAGGCAGATTATATTCAAATAAATATTACTTCCAGTAATATTTCAGGACTGTGAGCCATCACTTGGATTAAAAAAAAAAAAAAAAGTATTTTTGATATGTAGCATTATAAAAATACAGTAATCAAAAGTTTATACTTCAGTATTTTTAGGGAACTCGCTATTATAAAAAAATATCGTATTTATAACAAATGCACTGTTTGCTATTACATTCTTCGCAGGATCAGAATCATGGAAACAAATAAGTTGGAAAAGACTTTCAAGTCATCAAGTCCAAATGATCCCCATGACTGTCAAGTCCACCAGTAAACCTGTCACCAAGGTCCTTGTCTAGATGGCTTTTGAGCACTTCCAGGTTTTTTGAACACTTCCGGGGATGGTGATTCTACCACTTCCCTGAGTAGTCTACTCCAATGTCTGACAAAACTTTCAGTGAAGAAACTTTTCCTAACACCCAATCTAAACATCCTCTGGCACAGCTTGAGGCAGTTGTCCTATCACTTGTTACTTGGGAGAAGAGACCAACCCCCACCTTACTACAATCTCCTTTCAGGTAGTTGTAGGGAGTGATAAGGTCCCCCTGAGCCTTCTCATCTCCAGACTAAACCAGTTTCCTCAGCTGTCCCTCATAGTAATTGTGCCCCAGACCCTTCACCAGCTTTGTTGCTCATTTCTGGACCTGCTCCAGCACTTCAATGTCTTTCTTGTATTGAGCTGCCCAGAACTGAACACAGGATTTGGGGTGCAGACACACCAGTGCCAAGTTGTCGTGGTTTCAGGCGTAAATCAATCTGCCTGCCCACTCACTCTTCCCAACCTTCTTCCCCCCCACTTCATGGGGGGGGGGGGAACCAAAAGAATGCAACTCCTATGGGTTGAGATAAGGACTGTTCAGTAAC
>JASSUY010046137.1:0-10201 GCA_032466535.1 Forpus xanthops
GTGTTTCCCCCCCCCCCCCCCCCCCCCCAGAATTGTGTAAGTGGAAATCTCTTCCATGGTGGAAGCTAAAAATGGAAATTATTAGGAGTAATATCTTGAAACTTAAAAGTGAGTGGAATTTTCTACTCAGCACTGGTGAAGCCACACCTGGAGGGAGTGCTGTGTCCAGTTCTGGGCTCCCCAGTAGGAAGGAAACATGGACATACTGGAGAGAGCCCAGTGACGGTCCACAAAGATGAAGGACTGTGTTCAGTGCTTAAGTCCTCAATTAGAGCAATGCATAGACATACCAAAAAGAAGAGTTTTCTTTAATATGTATTCAAAGATGTAGGCACTCAAACATTGCATATTATTGCCATGATCTATCTGAAACTAATTTTGTGAATCAACGCTTGTGTCAATAGAATTTCCTTATCTATTAGGACTCTCGTTAGTTTTGTATGTAGAATGGGGTGTGTCCTTTTTGCAATTTGGTCTCCTGTTCTTGCAAAGAGCCTTCAGTGGCCTAGATGGATGTCAATAGCTGCAGATTTGAACCACAGCATGGAAATGTTGGATTTGTATGCATATGCATGTACAGCATGCAAGAAAATGACCTTATTTTGTTTCCTGTTTCATTGTGTCTGTGTAACTAGTACTTTATTCTGTGGTACATCTATAATATATCTAAATGAGCTGAGTAGTTCAGGTGGAGTAAAATATATATCTCTTCATGCTGGGTTGTTTTACAGAAGTTTTCGGAACCTAAGTCTGGGATGTGTACTAAGCTGTCATCTCTTCCCTGAAAATGTAAACCAGATTAAGGGTTCCAGAGCTCTTTCACGTTTTTCACTTTAAGTGATTTTGAAAGTTTCTTAATGTGTTGTAGCCCACAGCAGCAGCATCTAGATATTGCATAATTGCCAGCTTAAGAAATGCAGTCAAAACAGATGCTTTAAGATTGTGTATTAGCTTGCATAGAGATGCTTCCAGTCAAGTCAAAGAATTTTGCAGTTACTAGTTGAACACAGGGAGCTGCAGAGCTGAGCTCAGGTCAATATTAGCCTATTTCTTGAAGAAAAATATTTGGTGATTGTATCATAACATAACCCAGAACTAGCACTTCAGATTTATAGTGGTACAGTTTTCTTTTCGTCTTTATTTGAAAACACAGGAAATTTTCATGTAACTTGAAGTTCTGTCCCCTTTAGGGCCTTATTCAATGCTATGTGAGATACTGATATCATGATTATGGTTTTATTCCCTTTTTTTCATGCTGATGACAAGGGAATCTTTAGTTCTTAAATTTTCTTACGAAAAGCTATTGTGTTTGTAAAACCACAGACAAATAATAAAACCACAAATAAAAATGTGTGAGGCAAAAGCATGAGCTGAAACGTTTGTACTTTTCAGAGCTCTCTTTACTTGTAAACAAGATTTTAATTGCATAGACTTATTTATACTTTAAACATAGTATTAACTTAATCTTGTTTGTGAGCATTTGTAACATGGCAAAGTATTAAGGAAAAAGCCCCAAGTCACAAACATCCCAACCTCTTAATTTTTTCCAAAGTTTTTAATTTTTCATTATTTAATTGTAGCTTGTACTGAAAGCACACATAAGAAAAGTATCCACTAGCATTTACAAACTCATGGGAGATTAAAAAGGTAGTCCTGATGGGCACATGACCTCTCTAACTATTTGAAAGGCAAGACAGACTTCAATAAATATCTTCAGACTTGCATGTCCTATACTGAAGAATTCAGTGGGACGTTTTGTTGAAATTATCTTTCTGTACTGAGAAAATATTCTGTTCAAACTTGTTGATACTTTAATAGTTATTTTTGTAGGGGAGATAAACTTTCAGTCCCTTAAATTAGCAGTTGCCCAGGGAAGTTGTGAATGTTCCATTGCTGTCAGTGTTCAAGGCCGGGTTGGGCATAGCCTTGGGTGGCATGGTTTATTATGAGGTGTCCCTGCCCATGGCAAGGGGGTTGGAACTAGATGATCTTCAGGTCCTTTCCAACCCTAACTCTTCTATGATTCCGTGATTCTGTTATAAAAAAAAATCCATATTTTTAAGTGAAAATAAGAACAAGATCCTTAATTTTCCAAACTGTAAATTAGGATTTCCATATAATAAAATGCTTCTACAGCTGTGCCTCAAATACACCACTAAATATTATAAGAATTAAAACCACAAAAAGGAGTTCCAGGAAATACTGCAACTACTATGCTAAACTTCTTAGCACATGCCATCTACCTATACTATATCTGCTAATTGGATAGTACTTTCTTGGCTAAAAAAGATAAACTAAATTCAATACCCTATGTATCCATTCTTGTTTTGTTTTGTTTTTTTTTTAGATATGAGCTATGCTTAAAATGCTTCAACCTTTTCACTGATTTCTTATTTTGATCATGAGAATTGTATAACTATATTACAAATGTTCATACCCTTGCACACTAGTAAAGGAAATTGGCATTCACTAGCCAAATCTTCCATGGACAACTGATTATGAAGAAAACAGCTTCTGCCCAATCTGACAAGCCCCAGCTTGTTGGAGCATGCTATATTTGCAACAGACACCTCCGTGGTGCTGCTTGGTGAAGTCCCAAGAAGTGTATGGCCTTCTGTGAAGTGCTGTTTGGATTTTGCAGGGAGTAATGCAATTACCTGGGACAAGTGTCATATTCAAAGTCATGAAGTTATAACTGCACAGAACAGTGTACGTGGCATTACAGAGAAACAATTTGAGTATAATTGTTTCTGAAAAACCTGCTGACTCATATATCTCAAAGTGGATATGTGAAACTTTATAACTCCTTTGCTATTAACACCTTTATTTGAAGTTATAGAGTCATCTACAGAAGAGGTAAGCTGCAAAATATGACTGCATTTGAAAATAATAAGGAATGAAAGTTATTTTTGATCAGGAGAGAGCTTGTAAACTTGTTTGGCTCCTTCAAGCTTCAAGACATGATCATCACTACTGAAGATGGAAAACTTTTCCTAGACTGCAAGAAAAAGAACATTGACAAAAGTCTAGTTACATTACTTTGCTACCTTTTAGCAAATTAACATAGAACCTGTTCAAGACCATGGTTTCTGCGTTCATTTGATAAGATGTCTTGGGGCAGTCTAGGGATACATGAAACCTTAATTAAAACTAGTGCTGAATCTTGTATGTGGGCATCACCTTCAGGAACTAAAACCGCATAAATGCAGTTCTGAAGCTCTGGAAGTAGTGAACTGACAGTAATTTTGCACAGAGAACTATTGAAGTAATTTCTTCTTTTTATATTGTTTGCCTTGTCTTGCAACTATAAAAGTGTAGCTTTTCAGGTTGGGACATAATTTGTACTGAAAGTTGATAGAGTAATTTTTTCAGTGTCTTATTTACTAAAACTGAAGTTTTTGCTAATGAACTGGTAATTAATGTGTATGATAGCAGGCTTGGATACTATCCTGTGATTAATTTGCAGTTCAGCTAGAAAAAAATTTTGACAACTATTAGGAGGGGAAGCACTTATACTTTAAATTGTTTTACTGAAGAGCCACTTCTTGTCGTTTTACGTGATTATTTTGTAATAGCTCTTCTATCTTTTGAGTGCTATAAACACTTGCTTAAAGCACATTTGATATTTTTAACTTTTGAAACAAGGGATAATTTTAATGTCTTTTTTTTCCCCTTTCTGTAAGCTGAAACATATCTGATATGAAGACTAATTGCACCAGGCTTAAATAGATCTCTAATTAGAAGGGAAAATAGAAAAATAATTGAATGGTGGAAAAGAAAAAGAGGCAGAGTCTGTCTAGTTTCCCAGCTCCACCACTGCTTTTTGAAAGTAAATGCTTTCTTACATGGTTACAGTGACCAGATGTCTTTGTGACTTAGTATTTAAAATGTTGGTGCAGCAGTTTACATGTGCTGTTCTTGTAACTCCTTTTAAGAGGAAAGGAGAACTCAAGCAGAAAGAGAATAGATCTGATGCTGCACAGTCTATGTGTCACAGGGTATTTAAAACAGGTGTCCTGGTTTCAGCTGGAATAGAGTTAATTTTTTCTTCGTAGTAGCTGATGTAGTGCTGTGGTTTTGCTTCAGTTTGAGAGCAGTGCTGAAAGCACTCTGATGTTCTAGTTGTTGCTAAGTATTTCTTACCCTGATCAAGGACTTCTCAGTCTCCTCATGCTTTGGCAGTGAGGAGGGGTACAAGAACTTGGGAGGGAGCAGAGACAGGACACCTGACCTGAACTAGTTAAAGGGGTATTCCATACCATAGTGTGTCATGCCCAGTATATAAACGGGGGAGAGTTAGCTGGAAGGGACCGATTGTTGCTTAGGATGGGCTGGCTATTGGTCAGTGGGTGGTGAGCAATTATGTTGTGCATCACTGTTGTTTGGGGATTTTTTTTCTTGTTTTATCTCTCACTCTCTCTGTTATTTCTCTTTTAATTATTACTATTTGTATTATATTGTAATTTAATTATTAAACTGTTCTTACCTTAACCTGTGGATTTTACCTTTTTTACAGTTTTCCTCTCCATCCTACTGAAGGTGGAGAAGTGAGCCAGCAGCTGAGTGGGACTTAGTTGCCAGCAGGAGTTAAATCACGACACCGTTTTGCCAGTTATCTGGCAGCCTGGTTCATCCTTCTGCTCAATTAATGCAAGATCTTTCTTTCTATAGGCTAGCAAAGTTTAGGGCACCATGTAAGTAATAAACACTACTGTGCATCATGTTAGATGGGGAAATCCAAATGCACTGCTGTTCCATTCAACTGATAATTTAGCCTTCAACAAAACCAGTCAAATATTGGTAATAGTCCCTCCCCTTACAAATTCTCTATTCATAGAGTTCTGATGTATTCCTATAAGAGTTCTGCACCCTTGAGGACTTGCAAACTTAGACTTAATAAAGCTGGGTACAGTTCAGGAAGCTCTAATGGGATAACTTGGGTAAGGTTGACTCACTTTCAATGGCATTATGATGCTTAACTTCCCTTGATGATTCATTCCATTTTTAGGGACATCTTTTCTTCTTATTCTTAATGTCAGTAGTTTATTTAAGCAGCAAAAAGAAAAGAAAAAATAAATCTGTAGGCAGGGGAGCAGTATTCTGAATCCTTTGCTTCTCTCTGCGGAAATCTTCAGGTTTAATGACTCTTTTTCACTGACATCAAATTTCAAGGGTTCTGCAGAGAGTAGCAGTTTTACAGTACAATTGTACTGTTCAAAGTGCACTATAGGGTCTTAAATTCTCCTGAGTTTTGCTGCTATAAAAAGAAGATTGAGACTAAATTCTGAAATTGTTAACTATTTTCTAAGGTGAATTTCAAATAAAGTAAAGGTCATCTTGGCAAGAGCAATGGAAGAGTGTGTATGTTTTGTTTTATGATTGAGACATTCAGCAGTACCTCATACAAGTATATAGGGTTTTGACAGATGTGGCAAACAGAAAAATGTCTGTTCTTTGCCATGAATATTAGTGGTTTTCTAACTGGGTAAAGACTTAATATGATGAAGAAATCAAATATATATATATTTTATTTTTTTAACTGGTCAAATCACAGCTTTATGACAAGTTTACTTAACTCGAGTCCCATCTGATTATTTTTAAGGGAATGAAAAGTCTGTCACTTATTTTCTCATTTTGCCTCTTAGAAAACTCTTATGGCCATCTGAAAACCATTTATTCACAGGACATTCTTCTGTCTTTATTGTAGTTATGGCAACTTCAGCTTTCTGTGTAAAGGTACAGAGGTTTGCTTTGACTTTTTTTGGATAGAAAATTACAAGTAATGTCTATAGTACTGCCATTGCTTGGTTTGATTCTTTTGAAGACTGAAGAGAAGTGTATTTAGCATGCACTTTGCAGGAAGAAAGCACTACACTGAAATTTCAGTGAAATTAGAAAAGGCCATTATTCACATCGTTTTGTGATTCAATTACGATAGTCTGGTTTAGCTCAAATGCTATAACAATCTGATGGTTTCCCTCTGCTTTGAATGTTTCCTGAACACAACAGAGAAACAATATTCTGCTCAGTTCATACAATTCACTAGGAAGCACTATAGCTTAAGAGAACTGGAGATGAGTTAAGCTACAGTATAGAGTTTTTTGAAGTAAATATACAAATCAGAAATTCATTGTTCATAGCATAATTCATCTGAATCTTTTTTTCAGTCAAGCAGACACTTTATACAAAATTTAGGGCTGAGAGCCTGTGTGGAGAAGCTAAAGGCTGCAGCCCAGGGGCCTGAAAACTTTAGCAGGCGTTGAAATGTACTTACAGTCATTTAATTCCAGTTCCTTTTGGCCCCTCAAGGGCCCTAGTGATTTGCACGACAATGATCAATCTCATCATCCTGCTCATAGGTACAGTTACCTGCTTCTTGCATTACACTCCCATTCCCAAACCTCATGCTAAGGTCAGGGAGGAGACTACTGCAAAGCATCTGTAAGCAGCTTGGATCTTCCTCAGATGACCAAAGAGCAATCAGATCCCAAAAAGCACTGGTAACAATTCTAATCTTCTAATTTTTTAAAAAGGTGATTATATTAGTGCCTCCTTGTTCTAGCTTTCATCAGATGGACGCCTCAAGGAAGCAAAAATGCTGCATTTGAGCAAAGTTTTCTTCTCAATTTTTCCAGCCAAATGATAACTGGGAAATACTGGAAGTCTTGAAGAAAGACTAGAATAACCCCAGTGTTGGATTTTGAAGTATTTCTTTATATAAAGTGGTTTTGGCCAGGATCTGGGCACTTCTGGGACCTATCTGTTGTTTAGAAAGGTTTGATAACTTGCATACTGTCTTTTAGTAATGATTTTTGAAGAGCGCCAGCATTTTCCGATTTATTTTCCTTTCAATAGTTGAAAATGCCTTCTTGAACAACTTACTGAAAGTCTTTTAATGAAGATTTTGGTGGACTTGGGGCCCTGAGAATTTATTTAATACTTTTGCATAATTTTTTCTTGCTTATTACATATAATATTAGGTGAGTTTATGAATGAATTTCAGAACTGATTAAAATGGTAGTACATAATTTTCGCATCTAAAGTGTCAGGTGTTGCATATTTTGTGGCTGTTAAATTTAGCAAAACTGATGACATCGGAAGACTCAATGGTGTGTTTATGCATTTGTTTCCAAGTATTTATTTATTTTTGGTTAAGAGATTAAAATGAATATACAAGAATTTTGTTTTGCCATAAGAATATTTAAAGACTTCAAATATTTTCTAATAATCTGGGAGTTAACAAGCTAATAAATGAGAACATAGTGCACAAATGTTCTTTTTTCATTCTAAGAAGTGTTGATCAAAAATGGGCAGGAAATTAAAGTTGATGCGCCAGATATAATATCTTTAAATGGAGCAAGTACTTGTATTCAGAACTGTGTCTAGTTTATTTTTGTAGGCAGTTAACATATGATAATAAAATAGGCATAGTGAATATGCATATACTGGATATTTTTCCAGTGTTATTGGAAAAATGTTGTTCAATATGTAGGTATTTGAATCAAAGAATGCTTGTTTCAATCTGCAGTGTATGAAGAATTAAATATCTCCTTTTATATGTGAATGTGGAAAAAGTAAAAATATAGTCTAGATGAAGAACAAAACCTATTTATTTTCGTAGAAAAAATGGAAGAGATGTCTAGTGTTAGGAGAAAAATAACCCTCTTTTACACTCTAAAAGGAAAGAGTTATTTCTAGAGCTTCCTTAGAACCAGTGATCTGATTCTCAAAGCCATTTGAAGACTGTGGGGGAACTGCTTCAGGTGGCTTCTGAGAAACCAGAAAAGTCACTTCAGATCACAAATGAAGAGACTATCTTGTCTCAGTTTGCTACTTGGTTCTTATTTTTCTTATTACCATCTGGCCATATCAATGCACTGGATTGTTTTAAAGCAGTAAATTGTTATATATCTATTAACTTCTTATTTTGAGGCTCGCAACTGTGATAATTTGAGTGCAAATTAAGCAGTAGAATTCAGTAGCAATCCAGTGCACAGTATATGAATAGCTTTTAATAATGTGCACTGCTGGAGCTTATACAAATGATTTTTCTTTGAACTTTCCTGTCTTTTTATAAGTATTCTAATGCTCTGGAACCTTAAACCCACCTCTCTCTCTTACTCAGTTACTTAAAAGGAGTGATTTTTATATGCCAGCATGAGGCTGCTGGCGCAAAGTTAACTGGGCGCTAATTGCAGGTCAGAGATTTCCTGTGCTCGGAACTGATTATACACAAAGCCACAAAGTATCTGCCTGCTAGGTTCCCATCTTTGCGAGCTTTCTAGGTACCTTAAGACTTCTGTTCCTGAAGCATTCAGGTAGACAAAATCAATCCATTTTCAAATTAACCCATTTTATTAACACATGTTGAAGAGTCATGTAGAGAATATTCGCTCTCCATTTCATTTTACCTAGGGTTGCAAGTAGAAAAGTGTTTCTGGTAGATGGTCTTCTGTGGCAATCAAGTATTTGCTAAATCCTATAATCAAAGAGGCTTTTTACATGTAGGTATTTTATTGAATCAAAGTTGTTACAACCTCTGAATAGTGAAGGTGTGAAAGGACTTCCCATTGAGCCTCAGAGGAGAGAATCAGCTGCATGGAGATGATTCATTTGGATCTGATTCTGGGATGGTCTTACACTTACCAGAAGAGTATTAAATGTTCTTTACCTGCTGTTGTCAAATGTACAAAATATATGACATCTCAAAAGTTCTTGACATCATCAAGACTTAAGCAGCTGTGTAAAGCTGATTATTCCACCCCATCCCTTAAACTGGTGATTAAGTTAAATAAACATTAAGAATCAGGAGTCTTAAAAGGAGTGTAACACTTGAATTCAATACCCTTCAAAAGCATTTTTACTAAAAGTTATGTCTTTCTAATATAATCATTACTGAACTTACACATTGTCAGAATTGATAACATGAGAAAAGAATTGAAGTGATATTTCTTTAATATTTTGCTGTTAGCCCAAAATGTGATTAGTTTCATAAATGTATTTTGTATACTTTTTACTTCAGATTTCTTTGACTTTCTGAGTGCAATAGGATAAACCATTATATTTTTCTCATTTGTTAGCTTTGTGTTTGAATAGATTACAAAACAAACTGTATTCACAGAAATGCATTCAGAATGTTAGTTTAATATGCTTTTCATGTTATATCTAAGGAAGATTTCAATTTCAGTACTAGTCAGCATATATTTTTGTAATGGTTCAGATGTTAAAACTATCTCGTAATACAATGAACTCAGAACCAAATTATTCCAATATAATTACTTTAATGTGAAACTTTGACATTATATTTTCTATTTCAAGTTCCAGTGATCAGGTGTATCTGCTGCTGCAACTGATGAACTATAATGCTTATCTGCATTTCTTTCTATAACTTTCATTTCTTCCTATGACTATTTATATCCTGATTGCATTAGGATGAAATTTTAAGGGTCTTTATGAAGGGGAGAAATGTTCAACCTTCCTCATGAAACATGGAGAGGGAGACACCTTATTAGTAAAAAGAAAACTTTGCAATGCATTTAAGACAGAAAGATGAGACTTACCTACAAAAAGTGGCGTCCCTATGGTTAAGAATACTTGAGTTTTGCAATTCTATGATTCTATGATTCACAGTGAAAGCAGGTTTGGGTTGGGTTGGAATACCTTTTAGATGTGCAGAAAAGTTGTGATTCTGCACAGTCTCATTGACATCAGTAAAGGTTCTCTGCTGGTTTAAGCTCATATGAGAACCAGGTGTTTAGCAGAGCACTAATTAGGGTTCTGCTTAAAAAGTCTCTGACTATATGCCCCACAACTTTGAGTAAAAAAACCAACAGCTTTTGTTGGTAATAGCCTGGAAGGATCGTTTACTCCCAAGCTGCTCTTGTAGAGTCACCTCCAACCATATAGATAGCCTAGAACTGAAACTGCTTTGTCTAAATTTGAGTACCCAAGTAAAACAAGAAACAAATCATCTTTGCAAGCAAGGCAAAAGTCTGACAGCAATAAGGGATGTTTAGAAGAAGAGGGGACTGGAGCACCTCCTATGTGAAGTTAGTCTGAGAAAGTTGTGACTGTTCAGCCTGCAGAGGAGAAGGCTGTGTGGAGACCTCAGAGCAGCCTTCCATTATCTGAAGGGGGCCTATAGGGATGGTGGGGAGGGACTCTTCATGAGGGACTGTAGTGATAGGACAAGGGGTAATGG
>JASSUY010046138.1:0-29374 GCA_032466535.1 Forpus xanthops
CTTCCCATTTCCCCGGGACTGGGGAAGAAAGAGGGGGGAGTGAGCAGAACTGTTTGAGGGGCCTCAAACCACGACATGCACACACAGCTGGGATATGGGAATAGCTTTTCTAACCGAAGCAAACTCTTCCTAAAATTACAAGAAAGGAGAGCCCTGCTAAGGAGCCTTGCTCTTTAATTTTCTCCCTATTAGAAGAACTAAGTAAAAAGACTTTTGCCAGACCTTAGCTTTGCCAAAACCATCAGTGGTACTGGTGTTATTAGCTCAGACCTTTCCCTATGTGTTAGATATTCCACACACAGGGCCTGCCTCTGCCTAGGTGAACTAAGAATGTGAAAGCTGTAACCTTACTTTGCATTCCAAGAATTAGCTAAAAAATTACCCTTACTTGAGTGTAATTATTGGGTTTTTTGCACACATCTAGAAGTAGAGAAATAATGGTGCAGTGCAGGGCATTCTTAAAAATATGTAGTGTTTTTTTCTACTAAGTTAAATCTTGCAACACCAAATGTGATCTGAAAAGAGTTATATTTCACACTATCTAGTCCTATTTTACCTTTAGTGTAGTACACCTTTGTCAGACACTTAAATTTTCTAGACATCCTGGAACAAAATTTCCATGTGTGGTTAAGACTGCAGGCATATGTGCATGCTTCTCTTCCCTCCCTTTTGAACCATAGGAAACAAGCTGAACTTTAAGTATTTTTTCAGCACAGACTTATGAATATTCCCTTTGAACTGTATTTTACTTTCCTGGTTAAAATACTTGCATTTTCAGGATGTATATGTATTAGACAATGAAAAACATTTTTTTTCTAAGATATTTATAAGTTTTATTTGAAAGCTTAGTTTATATTTTGTACTTTACAGCAAGGGAGATTTGAAGCAATTCACTGCACAGCCTCATCTTCATTTTGTTATTAATTTGTTATACTTTTGATGGAATATGCCTCTAAATAGAATTATATTGTAGCTTTCACAAGACACAGAAGTAATTATCACAGTATGTGCCTGGATTTCTGTTTAGTGGTAGGATAAACCAAGTTTATAAAGTGTAAAAAGGCTGTTAACTGCCAAAATGTATAAGGAATTCCAGAGTGCAGAAAGACTATCCTCAGTTTATGCTTTTAAGTCAGATCACCTCAGGTGCCTTCCACAAGGAGAAGAGATTGAAGAAATGGATGTAGTTTCTGGAAACTTCCAACCATTCAGAATACAAACAAATGTTGTGTCAACAATAATCATGGAAGTTGTCCTCAATAAAAAAGTATGGATGCTATTGGCTGAGGCTGCATGGCCTTCACTGAACATGGGGGAAAAACAAACTAACTCTTCAAGTAAATTGGACAAGGAATATGTTGGTGAAGTGGAGAAAGCAAAGATTCATTTCTTCATTTTCCTATTTTAGTAAATGTTTCTTTGCTTGAGGAGTGCCCTTAATATTTATGTGCTGCATTTTTTCAGGTATCTGAGTGAAAAATACAGCTGGGGGAAGAGAGAGATGTTAATGGGCATAATAAATCTTTAGCTGAAGTAAATCTAAATTTTATCAGACTTATCTAAGACTTGAAATATTTACAGAGGGATTCAGCTCTTAACTTGAGACTCAGGTTAAATGTCATGTACACCTAGGTGTGTGTACTCAAGATGTGTCAGGTATCTAAATTCCAATTATAATAGATATACTATATTGTTCTTTTTCTGCCCAGACACTCAACACAACTGAATTGCACACATGTTTTGTTTGCGATACACGAGGATGGTGAATAAATCCCTGCAGTGCTGACAGGTGTGTAACAGGACGTACAGAAAGTATATGCCCTTCAGGAGTTGCAGCTGGTGCCAAGGAATGACGTTTTGCACATTTTGAAATGCTATGCGTATGGGCAACCGAATAAAATTCTCTAGGTTTCTTTTTTAGCATTGTTTGATCACTGTTCTGAGTAGAAACAGATCCTGATCAATTTTAGCAGCCACTTAGATACTTAGGTTGGCTATGTGTAAACATGCAGGTATATTTCTCTTTGCGAGCTGTATGCTATCTACGTTTTTATTTTAGAACTCTTTTTGACATAATTTTATTTTCATAATTTACAGATCTCTTTCTTGGGTTGGTTTAGATTTGCTTTATTAGAAATGCTTTTTGAGTTGCCTTGCTGCTACCTTAAGTAGAAATTACTACCAAGTGATGAGCAGTTAGGTTGGCAGCCTTAAATGCTGGAATTGGGGAGTGTTTCCCATAATGCTGGTGCAGTATCTCGTCTACAGGGTGTGACACATACTTCTTCAACTGTAGAGTAAGCACTTGTAGGATGGTGGTACATGATGTCCTTCCCCTATGATGTCTGCTTCTGGCCATGTTCAGCGCCTGCAACCACTCTGAATGGCTCTGTCAGCATTTCCCTTTCACATTCACCTTACAGAGATGAGATTTTATATTAATTAGTTGATTCTTCTGTTCTGAATCTTCTGCCTTGGAAATCCTCTTGCTTCTTTCACCTGCTTTCATAAGGTGTCACCTCAGGCTCCCAGTTTCTCCCAGATCATTGCCACTTTTGCACATGGAACTGCATGCAATAAAAAAAGTAAAATTATTGCACACCTGGATACTGCAGGTATTCAAGGCAAACATTAAAGAGATGTTAATTTACATTCAAGTCAGACTCACACTGAATGGTTTCTGACAGATACTATAGAAACTAATGCTTTCAGTGTTACTGTGCAAAAGTTTCACAGAAGCTGTCTGATACCAGGTCTGCTTCAGAGGAAAATTTTAAAGGTCAGAATATTGCTTTCAAAATACTAGAAATTAAGGTATTAGAAATAATTCAAAGCTGTTATGGGAGAAGGCCTTCAATTATGTTTTCCTGTTTAGTCTGTGTTTACTTTGAAGATTTTCTTTTAAGGACTTTAATGTAATTAAACTAATGATAGACTTTAATATTCTGTGTGTTTTATCCAGCATTGCTTTTTTTTTTTTTTTTTTTTTTAGAGGCACAGCACAAGATTTTTATCTTGATAAAAAGTGGCTGCATAGAGTTTTATATGACATCTTTATTTTGATATTATTACAGCTCAGCTTGAAGATATGTGAACATCTTTTACATATTTTGTCAAAGAATAGAATGTGCCTTGTTTAACAGAAAGTTTTCCAAACTAATACTTGTATTAAATATTATTCCATAAGGCTGAATTAAGTTTCAAGATCTGCTGTTAGCACAACAGCCAAATGTCTGCCTTCTAACAGATGCCTTTGCAGTTGTGCAGGATGCAATATTTTCCAGTTTTGTTTATCATCTATATTTTTACAGAGTTATTTAAATCATATGTAATTGTAAGAAAAACCTGTGTTATTTTCCAAACAGATGAAATAGTTTTCATAATTCTACCATTCAAACTCTATAGTTTGGTGTCTATTTAGTTGGTTTTCCCCTCCCAAATCTTTCCAGTAGTTGAATGTGTGCTTACATTTGTAGAACAATATAGTTTATCAGCATACATGTTGATGAACATTTTCTGGAGCACTTTGTGTAACTAGATAGAGAATGTACAAGCATTGAAAGATGTGATTTTACAAATTCTTTTACTGGCATGATGAAATCTGACTTGAGTGATTATTTTCTACAAGATCAACCGATGAATTTGGGGATGATGTGGTAAGACCAGGTGTTACATCAGAAGAAAATGATTGATACCAATTGCAGTAAATAAGACCCAGAATGTCAAGGTAGGTTTGTTTGGGGCTTTTTTTGTAGTAGCCCTAGTTTTCTGAAGAGTTCTAAGAGCATATTTCCAAGCTAAAAATATAATATCTAATTAGAGAACTGAATGAAACTGGAAGCTGAAACATTAGTTTTATACTATGATAAATGATCATAGAAAAAGGGCCAACAAAAATTATTGAAATACTAGATTCTGACTTAGTGTTAATCAATCCAGGTTGTTTAGCTGAAGTATTTTGAGACTCATAATTATGGTAATACCAGGCTTATCTCATATAATTGACTAGCTAATTGGAACAGTTTAATTGTGCGTGTTAAGTTTTGTTTTCATATGTACTGAAGATCATAATGGAAAAAGATATGTTAATCTAGGGGGAAGGACAACGAAGAGACAGGGTGGAAAAACAACCTCATCTTTAAAGCACCTAACATATGAAGATTGGATGAGAAAGTTGGGGCTGTTCAGCTTGGAGAAGAGAAGGCTGCTTTGAGACCTCCTAGCAGCCTTCCAGTATCTGAAGGAGGCCTACAAGGATGCTGGGGAGGGACTCTTCATTCGGGATTGTAGTGAGAGGACAAGGGGTAATGGGTTCAAAATTAAACAGGGGAAGTTTAGATTGGATATAAGGAAGAAGTTCTTTACTGTAAGGGTGGGGAGGCACAGGAAGAGGTTGCCCAGGGAAATTGTGAATGCTGCATCCCTGGCAGTGTTCAAGGCCGGGTTGAACATAGCCTTGGGTGACATGGTTTAGTGGGAGGTGTCCCTGCCCATAGCAGGGGGGTTGGAACTAGATGATCCTAAGGTCCTTTCCAACCCTAACTATTCTGTGATTCTATGTTAGTCTTCAGGTTTAGATGAAAGGTTGTGCAAAGGAAATACTTATCTAGAACAACTCTTTATGTTTAAATTTGACTGAATAGTTTCTCATACAGCAAATTTCTATTTGAATTTTTTAAACAAGGAATGAAATATTCATCAACAGAAATTATTTGTGGCTATTTAGTAGCAATTCCTGAGTAAAAATTAATTGTGTATTTCATGAGGCTAAAAGGAGAACAGCATGTTTGCCAGAACAGAGATCTACTCTGCCTCTGTTAACGGAGCACATACTTGCTCTTTCACTGCGTATGGATGTATATGATCACTTGGACTGCCCTAGATAGAGCACATATTGACTTCTAATTCTCAAATGATTTGAGACTGTAAATTTGGAAAACGTGGCTGAAATATCTTGTGATTTTTTGACATTTTCATGCTTCTGAAAAAAAAAAGCATACACCTAAAGGCTTTGTGCATGCAGAACATCTGTTCTAAAGAGTTTCCCTACTGAGAAAATGTGTAACACTTACAATGTCTTTTGAGTCAGTATCAATAGCAAGTTATAATTATTCCATGATGATAAACTCAAGCATAATTTTTATCATAATCTTTAAAGCTTACTTATCTCCTATTTATAATTCTTAACACAAATATTTTAGTGGGATATGTAAAAGCTAATTAGGGTGATAAGTGACAATTAACTTTGTCTAGTGATCAGGAATAAACAGTAGCTGTTACAGAAAATAAAGATTCACTATCTAAGAGAGGAACTTTATTGTTATTCTAATTTTTTGTTTTTCTGTAATGGGATAACAAATCCTTGATAAATACTATCTCAAGCAAAAATCTTGTCTCTCTCCTCATATAAGGAGGAAAAAATCCTTTCTATAGCAAAGCTATTGCTGGCTTGTTTTGCCAGAAAGTGACAGAGATGGATTCATACACATCCTGCAACTTACTCCCTTTGGAATCAATTTCTGTGAAGGATGATTATGTGATTCTGTGTAGTGGCTCTTAGGAGATGTACAGATGCAACCAAGAGGATGACTTACAAGTAGATGCTATACATTGGTCAAAAAGCTATCCCAGTCATGAAGCTAAAGTAGTAAGGTTGCCTTACCACATTTTTTTCATTCTATCCCTGAAGAATAACCCAGATTTGAGACTCTGAATTTTGAGATAAGATTTGGCTCTTAGTGGAGATAAAGAATTGTAAGAGCTGAAATTTCTCATCTGAGAGCTTGGTTAGCAAGGCCAGTATCCGCTATTCTAGCGCTTACAAAACATGACGTGCTGATTTATGAATTTGAAAAGACTTATAGAGAGATTCTAAAAAAAAAAAAGAATAAAGCAAATCTTGACTTTGGATGCTCAGTTTGCAATTAGTGAGACCTAATTTGTCACAAAGCCTAAATGTCACAGGAAAAGTCTTTCTCATGATTTTGTCATGGCATAGATGTAAAGTTATTCTTCTGTATTTTGAAGCTGTCTAGTGTTGTGTAGATAGGCTTCAGAATATTGGTGTAAGAAAGTGTTCAGCTTCCATTAAACTTTCAGATGAAGGCTTGGGACAGGTAAATATGAAATTTTTCAGGTTTGTTTGTACTTTCTTTGGCATTTCCCTTAGTTTCCTTTCCATGATCAGGAAAGCTGGTTGGTAGATCTTACATACATAAATGTACCTGAACTGGTCATGAATAAATAGAGGGTAGATGCTAAATGAGTTCCTTATCTGAAAACCAAAAAATAGCCTTTAGGAAAAAGCAATAGAGAAACTTACTGATTATATTGAAAGCAGAGGAATTGCCGCAGGTTGCTGTCTTTCATAAAACTAAACTAGACGTAGTGATTTGAGAAATTTCTTTTAAAACCCAGGTTCTTATGAAGTGGGATAAAGCAATTTAATCAGGTTCCTCTTTTCAAGCTCAAACTTCTCTGCTGTTTCCTTATTCAATCACTTGCTTAACCGATGTGCTACTATTTGCTTACCTCAGAATACTGTTCAGCGCGAATGCATACTGAATTGAGGTACAGTGAATAAAGGTAATATTGCTTTGCAGAATAAATGATTGTGCTGGATTGGACTAACATTAAATGATAAAACATATGTTTTTCTTTTTCATACTAGCTAAAAATATAAGGAACTGAGCTACTTGCTCATATTAGGAGACGTTAACAGTATAACATTAGAGCATACAGGTTCCAAATGCAATTGTTGTTACTTGCAGAATCACACCTCAAACCACGTATACAGATTTTGTAGGTATATTTTTCATCTTTCTTTCACTGAAACAAACATGACTGTAACACAGAGGAAAAGGAAAAGCTGAACCTATTAGAAGCTATGCTTCTTTGAGATACTGAGTGATTACAGAGTTAATATTTTCCTCTTCCATCAAGAGTAACTCACTTTTTCATTTTCACATTGACCTTTCCAGAGGAGGGTAAAAGGTGTGTGGAAGGCTGTTCAAGACATCAATAAAATCTTTTAATCATCACATCCCCTTCATCTCACTGTAGCATTCTAATATAGGTAGAAAATTTTGTAATATACAATGGTAAATATAGTAATCCTGAAACTTATTCCTTCTGAGGAATGAGAGATATGAAGAATTCATAGGGGTCATGAGATTCAATTTCATCTGTTTTGGACTTTTTTAGTTTCTCCTACACCTGCCTCTTACTCAATTATCACTGAAGACTTTAAATACAGCTGTGTTCAAATGCTGTAATTTTTAATAGAAATTCTGTGCAAATTGCGTTTCTTGCAGGTCTTTGATATTTCCATCCCATTTGTACGTAACTGAGAATACTCCAGAGTAGTTTCCTTTGTAATTTGTATTATTGAATATTAATAATGATTTAAGGGAATATGTTGAAATCTATAAGTAGTAGAGATACCCAACTGACAATAGATGTACATAACTTGTTATACTTCCCTTTAATAGTGAACAGTCTTACTTCAATGTAAACCATTCCTGAACCACCTCATAGTGTCTAACTTGTCAATGAAAATACTGGTTCCTGAGGTCTTGCGGACATATAATTTCTCAGTGACTATTTTGCCCTTTTACTGCATAAGCCATGTCTTTTTTCGTACTTTTATTTGCCAGAGAAGGGTATTCCCAAAAGTATTTTAGATTCTTCTTCCAGCTGTGGAACTAGCATTTCTCAAGTTCTGGACTTCATGCCCACTGTCTTCTCTTACCTAGGTCAAACCTGGTCTGACCTCCTGCTCTGTGATTTCAGAGTCAAGGCTGTGACTATACATGAGATCTGGTTACACAGGCTTTGAGTGGGACATGAGGGAAGCATTTTCCACTTGTCTTATTTACTGAGTACAGTCTGGTCAGGCTGCTCTAGCAAAATGTACAAAAGGCATTTTCATGGTCTTTTCAGCTCTGCTTTCCACTATATGCTTTGGCAACCACTTGGATTGTGATGGAGAATGTGAAAGTGATACATATTCCAGTGGTCTCACTAAGATCTCTCCTTCAGCCTGAATTATAGCATCATCAGATGCTTTTAGCTCATTATCTACTCAGCTTTCCTTTGGCTTCTTAATAGAAATTCTCTTCTGTCGTAACTCAGCTATTCAGAATTTGTGCACCCAATTTCTCGTGCTCAGACTGCTCTGATTTATGAGTTTCTCCTTTATTTCTATCTGCCTTCTAGATTCAGTCTGCAGATTTTTCTCTCATTGGAAACCCAGGCAATGAAACAACTGAGCAGTCTTCAGTAGACACCAGGAACTGCAAATGCCATACCTTTTCTCACCCTTCAGACATTCAGATAGCAATTGGACCATTAAACTGGAGATCACAACCACTTTGTGCTCTAAGGTACTGATGTCATTAGTAATGCATCAGTTGAGGTTTTGCAAAAGCGCTATAATATTTAGCTGCTCAAGCAATGTGTCCTTATAAAATGTATTTCAGGTGAGCTGTTGAATTGTACTTCTAGGGCATGCTACAACTTGCAGTGAAGTCTAGAAATCTTCAGGAGGCAGCTTAACTGGCTTCTTTCCAGATCTGTTGCACCAAGATATTCTTACATGACACAGGGATTATATGTGGTGGAGGAAGCTGGAGATGCAAGACTGAGTTTAAACATTTTGACCTAAAAATGCATACTATTACTAAAAGTTACAAATGAGAGAAAGAAGGAAAAAAAATATAATTAGATGTTTAACATATTTTTAGGTTTGTGAATTTTATGCCTAAGGATCATTTCTTCTTTCTGTGTCTTCGCTAAGGAGCTCAGTGAGTGAATATTTATGTTTAATTTGTTTGAGGTGGAGTGTAGCAAATGAAATTTTATCTTTTCCTTCATTTCATTATATTTCCTGAGAGTAAACTCAGGTGTGTCATTTAGAATTTTCAGAGTGGGTAGTATCTGATCTTTCTCACTGTAGTAGGTATATATAGTGAGTACTATTAATTCTGGAAAACCTTTGCTTAAAAATAGATGATGATTCCTTTTTGCCTTAGAATTTCTTTGTCCACCCTCAAGGAGATAAGTTCTGAATTTTAACTTGGCTTTGGAAAAGGAAGATTATGTATAGGCATTGATATATCGGTGTTCCTATTATCAATATCCTATTAGAACAGTATTCTTTGTCTGTTCATATATTTATGTTGGAGTCTTAAACCATCTGATTAGCACTGGAATAATGATTCTAATGCATATTGTATTGTTTCAATTTCCTGAAGAGGAACAAAGCACTCTTAATGCTATTGCAATGGAAGGAGCACCTGTCAATGCATCCAGACCTAGGTCTCTTGTTATTCCCCCTGGGGATTTCCCATCTGAAAAGATTAATTGAAAATTTCCTTTTAAGCTGATCTGCTGGCATGTTTGTAAACTAATAAGTGTAGGATTGCTGAAGCAACATGAGAAAGTATGAACCATTTCTGGCAACATTAGTATGCCAGTACTGCAATAGTGGAGGTTTTAAAAATATGTGGTAAGACTATCTCTAGTAAAAACTTGGGTTTTATTTCTTTTGAGTGAATGCACTTGAGACTGAAGCTTTTATTCTTTACAATATTGTTTTAGACTTCCCTTGCCCTACCTGTAGTACAGTGGCAATAACCTCTGTATGAAGAGGCACTTAGTGCGCATCTTGCCTTCAGCTCCTCTTATCCCTGAGAATTTCTGTTAACCTTAAATACAGCAAAGCACAATGTTAGGGCACATTGAATGCATCACACATTGGGTACATCTTAAAGCGCATTGCGTGACTGACAAATTATCCTACTTTTATAATGAGAAAAAATAAAGTACCATCAAACACAACAAAGATAATGCTTCAGTGCTCAGGAATGAATAGAGACAATAATCTTGAACAGTGATAGGCTTCTTTCTTATTTGTCTTTTGATTCTTAATGCTTCTAAGGATTAATATTACTGGGTCTGCTTACTGGACAGGAATTCTTTTGTGTTTATATGTGGAAATGGACAAAGCAAGAAATAAACTGGGGAGGTTTTGATCATTGGAAAGCCTTCATCAGCCCATTGTCATGGAAGAAAATGAAAGGTTAAAAGTTTCTTCTCAGTCCCTTTTGCAAATGAACTTAAGCTATTGTTTTTTTAAGCTTTCTATTGCACAGAATGCAAATAAATATGTCAAGGTACTTGAGAGGTTTGCAAAACAAAAATGCAAATATTTGCATTCAGTTGTAGAAAAACACAGACTATTTACGAAGAAAGAGCTGAGAATGTGTAGCAGTTTTTAAGTCTTTTTTTTCCCAGAGTTTCAATATCTGAAAATCTGTAGAAATTCTTGGAATATCCAAAGCTTTGCTTTAGAAATGAGATGTATTTTTCACATGCCTGCACTGACAAGTCATTATTACCGTGCATCATCAACTGTGATGAATGCCCTTTACCCTCTGTCCTTGGGTAACACTGGTGAGATATTAGAGAAAAGATGCTCTGTTAACAATTTTTATTTATTTTTTTTTTTTTTTGTTAACGACACATGATTCAGTCTTACAGTAATATCAAGTCAGATCAAGAATGATAATGGAGTAACTGTTGTAGGAAAAGCCTCAGAGAACTAAATTATCTAGCAAGCCCCTATCCCTGAGATGTCAAACTCTTAACTTGCTGATTAATTACTCTGGCCTCTATACCAAATTATGGTTCTACAGGAGCTCTAGCTTTGATTTAGGAACAGGTATGCTTCCAGAATGCAAATAAGACCTTTAAAAATATTTTTAAACAGATCTTTAGGAGTCTATTGATGATATTTCTGTCAATTGTAAACTATCCCATTCATTTGATTGGATGTAGATTTGGAAAACAGATAATGTTTTCCAACATTGAATACCATTAAATATAATAATTTTAAAAACACTAGCTTAACAACTTTAGGAAAATACTGATCATCAGACTGTTTCCTGTAATTCTAAAACATGAATTATCTCTCACAATGCTGGTATAAAATAAGAACTGAAAAAGAAACAAGTTATGAGAATTAAGTGCTAAATTCTTAAGAATACAGTCATAAGTAGTATAATCCTATATGCAATCATGTATTTGCAATTTTCTAGAAATTCTGAACTTATTCATCTTTATCAGTTTAACTATCATACTTCACTTATCCAATAAGCAAGGATTAATTTAAAAAACCAGCTTCAGGAAGATTTAGATCTGAATGAGAAATTTGAGATTTTTGTCTCTGTTTTATAGCTATTATAGGCATATATATGCTTATCTGTTATAAATTCCCTGAATTATATAATCAAATTAAGGCCTGCAAGTGCAGTTTAATTTTTTTAAAGCTAAAATGCACTACTACTAACATGTAATTTAACCTCCTCTATAATGTTAACCAGGTTTTGTGTAGAGTTTTCTTTATCAAATAATTTAAAGTTAAACTAAAGTATATCTATTAGGGCATAAAAAAAAAAAAAAGATTTGATCTTTTTAAAGCTTTTAACTAGCAGAGAATTTGTCGTTGTCTGTTATGGGGTTTTTGTTCACTGGATAAATACTCAATCATTTTATTTTAATTTGAACTTCACCAACTTCAATTTTCCAGCATATGGTGTTGGTTTTTTTTCTACTAGATGAGAGCTTTCTGCTATCAGTGTTTGTCCTCCCACAGGTAATTGCAGACCATAATCAAGCTGTTTCTTAAATTTGTCTCTTATAAATTACATTAATTGAACTCCATTTGGTCACTCAATGTAAGTGTGCTATCAGCTATTTCATTGAGGAGTCTTTCATGGCTAATCGAAACAAATATAATATAATTAGTTTTCATTGAGTGAAAATAAAATTATTGTCTACTCAGAGATAAGTCCAAACACCTAGTGAGAGCTTGTAATGGATTTTACTGGAAAAGTAATAAGTGATATTTTAAATAAATGCATAAAAAGTAGCTATTGCCTTCATAAAGGAAAGGATGAGGGATTCTCATCCTGAAATGAAAGGCAAACTAAATATTGTGAACTGATAATGAATTTGAGTGACAGAAAAAGCTTTAAAGTATAAGGTGTTTCTGAACGGAGATGTAGGAAGTTCATCTGAATATCTTAAGACCTAGTAAGTGATAGTGGAAGAAATGAAGCACTTAGATATCTCCATCTGCTGAAGTGGAGTTTCTTAATTTGAGAGGATTTAAAATTTTATATTCATTCATTTTCAGAAAGGAACTAAACATGCAATAGTTATTGTTATGATATAGAGTGATTTATGAATTAGCTACTTTGTAGAAATAACCTGTTGTGACACGGAATATGGTTTCAAAGATTAAATTAATAATTTTTTTTCCCTTCTGGAATTGCTTCTTTGTGAGCATATAACCATTCTTATCATTTAGAGTTTGAAAGCTTAAATGAATAGCACAGAGGGTGTTTCTTAATATGAATCTATTCTACAATTTATTTTTCTTCTGCCTCAATGCTGCAACCTATATACGTTATATTTATTACTATTCAAAGTTCATTGATCTAGAAGAGAAACCATATTTCAGCTCTGCTACTAAAATAATTTTCTCTTGATGTTGTAAGTACATGTTTTTTCAAAATGCATTTAAGAGGTACACCTTTATGAAATAAGTGATTAATCTTGGTCATGCAACTGTACGTTTTAAAATACGAATGTAAATGTGAACTCTGGTTTTTTTTTGGTTTTTTTTTTTTTTCTCAGGGTATATAGAACAAGGGGGTAATTGAATGATGCAACTGTTTTCCTCTATTGTATAAATCTTCCTCAATTCAGAGGTTATTGATCTGAAAGATGCTAGGAGCTCCTTTGGGTCCATTGCAACCTAATGTGTTGATGCAATTACCACACAGGGATAAAAGTCTGCCTGTTAATAATCTCTAAGAAACACTGCTTGGAGGAAGTTACTGAACCTTGCTAAGGAGAAGTTCCTCTCAATTAAATATCCCTATTATACACACATGCATCTATACAACATGTTTGGAATGTTATGGTTGAAATAAAGTAGGAAGGACAGGATGAGGGCTAAAAACCATCCGTTTCTTATAGAGTTGGGCTTTTTGTTAATTTTTGTTTCTTTTTCCATTAGTTTTGATGGTTATAAAGTCTTAAAAATATGTGATTCAAAGAGAAAACATACTATGGAAGTACATCCTGAAACAAGTCATGTCACAGACTAAGTCAGTGATTTGGAGAAAACTCCAGGGACAAACTCACCAATGAAGTTTCAAGTTGACAAGCAGGAACTCATTACTGTGGAGCCTGATGTCATGGGGGATAGCTCCTCCAATAGCGTCTGTCCATTTTGCCACACAGGCCACCCTTATACAGTCACTGGGCATGCATACATATTCATGAGACTACACATAGATTGCATCATTTTCCAGAAAGTTTCCCCTAAATATACAAAAGATGATGATGGTCTTTGAGAGTGGTTTACGATATTCATACCTGCTGGCAGCCTTTGGAGTTCCAGCTTAATTAACATTACAGACATAGCAACCATCCTGTTCTTTTATTGAGCATTTTCACTGCTCCCTCCCTGGACCTCTGCTGGTCCCAGATGCTCCCTGTCCCCAGATCCTGTTTTTCTATATTTTGTACTAAGATCTGAAGGACCTAAAACTAAGTCAGTTACCTTCGTGTCTCAGTTATTTTCCATTACAAAGCCACCAGACTTTACAGTTACTTAGAACTGATTACATTTGGTGCCTCCTTGTCTCAACAGTGTAATATCATTCATTACACATGCTTGAAAAGATTCATTCATGCCAGGATTCAAGATGGTGTTTTGTTGTTGTTTTTTTTTTTTTCTCAAAAAAACAAAGACTTCCACTTTTCAACCTCACTTTTTTTTCCAACCTGAAATTGGAAGCAATGCTTCCCTTTGCAAAAGGATCTCAAAATGCAATAGTTATTGTAATTTTTGATCATGATGAACAGTAAGGAAAAGTATTTCCAAGCATGGACTGTGAAGAGGAGTTAGTACTTTTTTTCTTTTGCTAACATATAATGATTTAAGGCTTGTTTTTGCTTTCAACCAAAGCCTACAGCAAAGGAGCGTGGCAATGTTTTTTCACTTAGTTTAAGGCATTTGCAATTTAGTCTGGCATAAAAAAGTCTGCGGGATGGAGATTGCTTACACACCAATTGAATAGTCCATCTCTTATTTTCTTTTTATTAATAAATCAGTTATTCTGACCCTTTAATAAAACCCAACCTTATGTGAATTTCATTTAGCTCCATCACATCCTCTAAGGTAGCGATAAGGGGAAAATATTTTAGTAGGATGTGATTTTCAGTATTAATTATCTCAGATTGTTCCCATACTTGTACAACTTTCATGCATCTGCCTATTTTATGCCCTGTGAGCTAATACAGTAATACACCTATTTTTAAATAAAATTATGTTTGTGCATTTATTTCTGGCAGAGCAGAATGGCCAAAAAAAATAGGGTTCATTTGAAAATTTTGTGTCTTCCTTCCTGATTAGAGACAGTACTGAAGGGGCTGCTTTTTATCCGAAGCCCTGCAGAAACTGATCTGAAATGAAAACATGAAGGTTGGAAATGGATCCTGTAAAATAACTCCTACAATTTTTAGGCTGTACAATAGAAGAATTAGCCCTTAATAATGGCAGGAATACTGCACAGAAAGGACAGCATTGACACACCGAACTCATCAAAAAAAAAAAAAAAAAAAAACCAAAAAATAAAACCACAAAAAGGCAAACTCTGCAGTGAAAACAGAAAATCTTTCTTTCTTCCAAATTGGGGCCACTAAAATAAGCTCAACTTTGCAGCAAAAATGAAATGGTTTAATCTTACAACATGAAAGGGGAATGTCAGCAATTAAGTCTGACTAAAAATCTTTGTTAGTGAAGGAATGCTTGGCTGGAACTTGCCCTCAGAGGCTTTACAAGAGAGGCAGTCATTTATTTAGACAATCTCTTGACAGAATACAAAAGAAATAAACTGATAATGGATTGGCACTTCAGGGGAACCAAGGCCTTTTATTAAAATTACTCTGGACCACCCTCCTCCTCCTAAATATCAAATGCTCAGAGATGTAACCTTTCAGTAACCTTGCTGGGATGCATGGCAGTGTGATTCACCAGGACACTCCCATTCTTCTCTTTTCAGGCTCCTGCTCACATGGCTACTTGCAATGTCAGAACAGCAAGTGTTACAGGCCAGAACAAAGCTGTGATTTTGAAGACGACTGTGGGGATAATACAGATGAGAGTGAATGCGGAACTTCCTGCACCTTTGAGAATGGCAAATGTGGCTGGCAGAATTCTCTGGCAGACAGTTTTAACTGGGTACTAGGTGTCGGCTCGTCTCATAATCTTCGACCTCCCAGGGACCATACATTTGGGAATAGAACTGGTATGTTGTCAATTCACAATCAAGATGTAATTGTCATCTTGGAGCTCCTCAGACCTCCCTTCGCAGGCAGCAGAGGGATTCTAACATGTCTAATCACAGTGTCATTTTTTACAAAATAGATGTGTAACAATATCAAAATATCAATTACTGTTGTATAATGATTTTAAGTTAGGAAAATATGATTCTCAGTTGTTTCTCCTTTAAGTGTTGCTGCATGAGTCAAGCAACATAATTTGTTGCTTGTCAGGAGGGAAGTATTTGGTCTGACTGCAGCTTTCAAAGATGAGTTAGCTCAGTTGTGAGATTTACTGGGTCCTGCTCCTCCAGAGTTTGAACTCATTATCAGGAAGCTTGAAGTTACTCATAGTGGCTAGTCATAGTCTAATTTTAGTTAATTTTAAGTAAATAAATTTAAATAAATAAAACTTCTTTTCTAGTGGTAGTACAGCTCCTGCTTTGTTTTGGCCAAAGCACCCAGTCACATGTTTTTGTTCTCTCTACAAGCTCCATGCATTCATGCCTTTGAAAGTCCCATAGCTCAGAATTGATCTTAAATTGAAATATTCTACAACAGAGTTGCAAAAAGGTGTGTGATTTGTATTTAATAGTTGTTGAATATTTACACAAACTGCTGAAGGACAAAACCAAATAAAAACAAAGGTTATTTGAAGGTATGTAGAAACTCAGAAAGCTTGCCAAGGTGGCTCAGGGTGGAAGAGGCAAAAATAATCACAAAGATTAGGTGTTCATATATTTTAAATTTTGAGACAGTCCTGTCATGTTGCATTTCACTGATTTCGAAGTAAGATGCAGAAGAGAACTGCTTTCCAATATGTCCCTCTCTTTAATTTGGCTTTTAAAATAGTTCTCTTAGAACACAGATTGATCTATGTGGTATGTATATTGAATTTTTCAGTAGTTGTTATACAAGTTACAATTGTATGTTGTATGTTATATCCCACATGTGAATAAACTTACTGCTGATCTAATTCTCAAATGTAGAAATCTACCCTATAATTTGAAAGTTAAGTGGTCAGTCTCCATTTCTTCCAGGAGAGCTGTTTTATAGTCTTTAAATTCTGTTCTCAAGTAAGTATATTTAGAATTAATTTCCCTTCACAGTTTTCATGTGGTCAGCTTTTTACGGTGAAGCTGGTATGTGGCCATATTAGAATTAGTAGCGCTTAATAATTGTGTTCATCATGACAGAATCAAACCAAAATTCAGCTTAGCTATTTAAATTTTGTCATATATGGTAGAGAATACTGTAGTATTCAGTGATTGGTCCTTTTACAATAACAAATTTCAGCACTTGCAAAGCCACAGCTTTTGAGCTTAGATGAGTCACTCATTTAACTCTAACTCCCCTATTAGCACCTCTGTTTTCAACATTACAATGTTGAAAATTTGCTTATGACTAGAATTACATCATTCTGTTTGGAATTAAGCTGTTCTCTTAATCTCCTAGCCAGGTTTGACTAGCTGTGATCAGCCTGCTGTCCCACAGTGTTTGTCACAATCTTCAGATCAAGGAGCTTTCCAGAGGGTCCCTCGTCTGCCACCTCAGTCAGTCAAGTTTCTTTTCAAAGATGACTGTGAAAGTTTTTTTGGGTTAGGTTGCTTTGGTCTGTATTGGCTTGGTTTACAACAAAAGTCATTTGCCTAATATTAAACAGGCATTAACAAACGTTGACATGCCCAGCACTTAACCCGGTCTAGCTATGTCTTCCTAGCAGACATTGATGCAATAATACTGCTTATTATCTCAGTGTTTGTGTATGTGGCTTGTTTAACACATGAAACAGCAGATGTAGAAAATAGAAGTTCATTTCCATTTCCTAATTTTTACTTTTTTAAAAATTATTATGATTATGTCACTACACTTGTTAAGTATACGCTTGACCTCAGGGAAAAGCATGTTTCTCATCCCATAATATTATGGCAAGCATCTACAGTTGTAACTTATCCAGATAAGTGAACTTTACCTCTAATGGAGTAGATTTTTTTTGCTAATACTTTAGTAGATGAGCAATTATAATTTAACAATGTGTTATTTATGCTACACTTACGTGAACTGCACACTTTTTTGTGCAAAGGAAAAAATGAGTTCGAAAACTTGCATAATTTATTATACTTCTGATTAAAAATAAAAAAGGAAAACTCAGGGACCATAACACTACTTGAAAATATTAACTGTAGGCACCTATTATTGCAGTTTTCTCCAACTACATAATCTAAATGTGAGTTAATATTCATACATTTAAAAGTACAGATCACCAAAGGCAATACAAATCATTAGGGACACCTAATGATTCATAAGTACATGAAGGTTTTTTGCCTGTCTCACTAGTTTTTGTGTAGTGCAACTCACTGTTTTGAAGGTTATCTTTCAGAAATTTCATCCTAAAATTTACCACATTGTGGCTGTTGTAAGATGTACTGTCAAAGTAACAAATAATAATGTTGGGAAAAGACATGTAATCAAGCTGGGAAAAATAGAAGTGTTCTCATGCTTCTGCACAAGCTCATCCAGATCTTTAGCTGTTCCCAGTTTATTCCTTATAAAATTAGCACACAAAGAATGTGATCTGGTTATTTTTACCCTAAATCAAGGTTCACAGTTAAAGGACCTATATTTGAAGTTTGCTGCATATGTCTCTGCATTTACTTTGCTGAGTTTTGGAATCTAATCTGAAAGGCTGAAACAATTTTTCAGTAACACATCATTCAATTTCAGGACAATTCCTGTATTTAGAGGCCACTGCAGTGGGCCTAAAAAATGAAAAGGCTCATGTGAAGAGTTCCAGATGGAAAGAGTCAAGTGGGACTTGTATGATGAGCTTCTGGTACTTCAAGTCACCCAAAGCCATGGGACGCATTCAGGTTCTGATTAAGGTAATAAAAAAGTCCTTTTTCTTTAAATATCTGATACCTGTTAGGGTGTATGTACTCCAGCAGAGTGCTTTGGCACTGTCATTCTCTTATTCGGCTTTTAGTCTGTAAGAGCTCCCATGAGTCTCCTTGTTTTATTATTCCGGTGTCTTAAAAATGCTTTTACTATTTCTCTTCCAAAAGAAGTTCCTCTGAAAAGCCACAGAAAAATCATTTTAAAGCCTCTTTCCATTTTCCCTCTTCACACACAGTACTTTATCTTTGATATTCTCCAGTTGAGAGCTATTTTCATATTTTGCTGCTACTTGTATTGGTAGAAATCAGTGACACAACCCTATTGTTCCAATGGAATGAGATCCACCAAAAAAATGAATTTCCAACATGCATACAGTGAGAATAAAATGGAAAAATATTATGTCATTGAATTACTTCTACTTTTACATAGACAGATGCAGAATATAAAATCAATTTTCTTTAGAAGTGGCATTTTCTTCACTAAACATGAGAAGACAAAAAAATTATTTAACCCCCCCCTACTATTTAGCTATTTACTCATATTGAGATACAAATAAAACTGATAAGTTCTTTGAAAATTGGCTGTTCCATTTGTTTGTTAAAATGAAAAAGGATTAAACGAGTATAAAAGCATATTTTAAATTATATGATTCTAAGTAAAATGTAGAGATTAATGGTCTGTGTATGAAAAGCATATATGATTTATACAGCTGTTTTTCCTGGAAGAGCTCAAATTCACAAAGGAGGCAAATAGACAAAAAAAAAAGAAAAATTTTGAAACTAACTTTTTTTATGGAGTCTATGAAAAAATTAAAAAAAAATAAATCTCATTGCTTACACTTAATAAAGTGCAAAGTTAAGCGTTTTGTTTTGACTCAAACTTCATATTCTGTTCTCATTGCCTTACTCACAGGTGTATCTTGTAGCTCTAAGGCTTTTTATTTAGGAGCATTATAGGATTACTTATTTTAATTGCAAACTTAATTTCAACCTGCAAACAAACTGATGGAAAATAGATAGCAGCACTGAAATTATCACTTTTGATTGCATACAGTAATTATCACATTAAGTACATCACAGCATGGACAGGTGCATTAAAACCAGAAAAGTATCTCTCATTTTATTAAATACAGTGAAATTAAGAACACACATTCAAATACTTCTGTTAAACAGGAGACAAAAAGTGAAATAAAAGAAAATAAAACAAATCACACCATATAAAATTAGTTTCAAAGAGGCATTTATTCCCTATTATGATATTGTCCCTGAAAGGTTAAAGACCAGTAGTTCTTAATTATTAATTATCCTTGATTATTTTTGCCACCCTTAGGATGGACAAAGGGATTAATTTTTTTATATATTTTTTACATAATTGCCCTGGGTAGAGTTTTACTAGTTATCCCTGCTGATAAGAGACTGTAAGGATTCTTTTTTTCTGCACTATCACATTTCTAATATCTGTTTGAAATATAATGTGCAAATATATAACTTCCATGGAATGTTTTGGATCACAATTAGTAATTTTTCCTTTCTCTAGGTTTGGGGAATATTCTTTATGTTTTTAATTTCTTTCATACTTGTTAGAGGAAAATATTGTCCTCTTCTTATTTTATCTTAATTTTACCATCCTAATAAATCTTTAAGATACTCTTTTTAAGTTATTTTTAATTTTTCTTTCCAGGGATCCTGAGTAAAAACTTCTTTTATTTTTTATTTATTTTTTTTTTTTTTAATGAAGGAAAGAATTCTATGTGGATATAGGAAAAATTATGCAGATCATTGCACCCAAGATTGTTTTGCAGATCAGCCTAGTTTACCCATTATGTTGCTTATAAGGGTTCATAAGTCAATGTTATAATTAGAGTTTCTATTTAGCAATGTCTGTATGAATAAAATCTAATTGAAGAACATATACTCATGGCAAGTCATACTGAGGCTTCTCCTGCTAATTCAAACTTCAATACCATTGTGTTTCCATGCAGTTTGAGTATCTCATGATTTAAAGTTAAATTAATGCCAGTGAAAGGAGATTAGTTGATTGTGAATAGCTGAAATGCAAGGAAGAGATGACCTGGGCAGGAATTTACTATCTCAAGGAATTTACAGCTTAGCAAGATGCCTCTGGCTAAAGTTATCACATTCATTAAAAGTTGTTCTGAGAGCAAATTCTGTACATACCAATAGCACAGTAATAAACAGTACGATGAGGAAATACTGTATGGAGGCAGAATAAGAGAGAAATTTCTCATCCTCCTATATATCAGACTAGAAGAAAATTGGGAAGACCAAAAAATCCTTTTTTTTTAAAAAAAAAAAAAATCATAGTTCATGGTATGTGGAAGTGTCTTCTCTTAACATTTGCATTGCTTGTCCACCTGTAGAAAGCTTAATAGTATCTATCATACTACTAAAGTAGATGATGATATAACTAATAAAATGCAGGATCATAAAAGGGGTAATATAGCCAAACATGGACTTTCATGTTAGTGTTTGCAGTTAGAGAAACAAAATAATTTTCTTAAGGAATTTCTCTGCAGTTATTGTTGGGGTTTGGTTGGTTTGGTTTTTGTTGGTTTTGTTTTTTTTGGGGGGGAGGGCAGGGGGTTTGGTTTTTTTTTCTGTTTGTTTATTTTTGGTGGGTTTTTTGTTTGTTTGCTTCCTGAAATTTTACTATATATTCCTCTTATAAATGCTGAACTTTTCTGTATATGGAATAATAATTCAATCAAAATGATGGGCCATTGAACTAGCTGCAAAACATTAGGTATTCTTCAGCCCCCTCAACATTTATCTGAATGAAAGATGTTAACATTCCAGCTATTTGTAGGGGCTGCACTATCCAACTCACCGTCCACCTAAACTGAAATTAGAAAGTGTTTAATAGCAGTGCAGAAGCTCATGTGGTGAACAGAATACTACCAGAAGAGATTTGGGTATAACTAGTTAAAACTCTGCTACTGCAGTGAGATATTGAGGTATTTCTAATCTTCTCTATGGCAGTTTTAATGGAATGCAATCCACTGTATGAGATATTCTGAAGCTAAAGTGCAGTATAGTTACTATTTCTGTTTCAGTGGTGATGGTGGGGCTCCTCCTCAGCACTCAATACTGGTTTATTTTATGAGTCAGAGAAAAGGTGTTATTTTTGAACATGCTTCTAAAGAGGAAAGCATGAATTCTTGGGTGAAAAGAATGATTCATTTATTGTTTCCTACTGCTGTTTACTTTCACACATAAAAAAGAAGCAAATCTCAGGTATCAGTGGGAAAGGAGCAACAATCACAGGATTAAAAATATTTGTGAAGATAATTTTTGTGGGATCGGTGTTAATTACCCTGCACATAGGTATTGTCATTAAAAAGATAATTTAGGATTTAATACAGTGAGGGCTCTTTCAAGATTCTGAAACAAGCCTCTAAAAATAAATACATAGAAGTATAAAGGAGATGAAATCTGTAATTAGGAACTGTTTCTGCTGACTGTGACAAGGCCATTATACACAGGATCTCATTAGGAAGTTTCAGTGGCCCTTACTCAAGCATTTAATTAATTCCATCCAGTTACAAATGAGAAAAGACATAATGATATTCAGGAGGACAAGCCCTGGCTAGCTCATGGCAAGCAAAGCAGGGCCCTGTTGATACTGCTGCAGTGACAGAGTAATCTGACCAGGGTTGACAGGCAGCTGTAGCCAGCAGCCAGCATCCTCCACCTGGTCAGGGCTGATGCAGCACAGATGATGTTACCCGGTTGCTGCAGCTTCTTAGCAAAAGCTAGAAGCTATCACAGTTCCCTGATGTTGTTTTTAGCTAGTCTAAGGTAGAGAGGGCTAGTACTGTAGAAATGTATAGCTTAGCAGGTGCCACAGCTCAAGTATAGATGGTTTATGGTAGTTTTTGTAATGCGCTGGTTATTTTTAGAGGGGCAGCCTACTGACCCCAGCTGTTAACAGGAAAACCTGCTGCGGAGATGCTGCAGATGCCAGCTGGTATCTTCTGGACATTTGTATTTCTGCGGTTGAGTAATTGAAAATGAAATTTTCACAAATCAATATCATTGACCCTACTTCTAGAGGAAGTCACTCGAGAACAATGTCTCAGAGAACAACTTGCTCTCTACTTCACAGCTTAAAATAATCTGTGTATTTCTACATTGATTTTTCCCACTGGCTGCATGAAAACAATCAGCTCCTCACATTTATGCAGAAGTTACATGTTTCATTAGGTTCAGGTAGACCCAAAGCAGATTATCTGACCTGCATGCAGCTACAGCAAGAAACTAACTTTTCAAAGATTTGCATGAATGTTTTACTTAAGAGTGTAAAGTACTGAAGCATGCAAAGCATGCTCTGGTCAGTGTAGAAAGAAGGTAGATTTTTCACTTGCCCTCTTATAATATTTTTTTTAGAGAAATCCTTTAAATCTAATGCAGAATTGTGAAGTTTCTAGTATTCATATAGAGGTGAAGTATATATATAAACATATCTAGCTATATGTTCAATAGCTTACAATTTTATTTTTTTTTACCTTAGTATTTGTTTATTTCAGATAGTTTCCTTTATTAAATCCAGCAAAATACAATTCCAGAAGAATTTGGTTCCACATAGCACCACAGGGGTAATGGCCTTTATTTAATGGGTATGAAGAGCTCTCAAAAAGGACACAGTTTTAAACTCTTTACTCCCGTTGTTGACATGTAAATTGTTATTAAAAATTGTATTTGACTCAGTGAAATGCCTGATCCAAGTAATAATTGAGAGTAAGGGTTTATTACTTTAGTCCCAGCTGCTTTAAAGGAAATCAGTGGCGATACTGTGAGCTACAGTTCAACTTGTCAAAAAAGAAAGGAAGATTAACTTTTGTGGCATCTTTAGTTCCCAGAGCAAGATATTTCTTTATTTATCTGCTGAACTGAATACAGAATCTGAAACAGCACTTTCTGTCTCCTTAGGTGTTGTTCAAACAGGGCTGTTGTAGGTCTGATTTTGACCCCATGACACAAGCATATCTCCAAGTAAATTGAGACTGAGGCAACAATTAAATAGAAATAGGTCAGTTTTCAGTGGAAACATCATTTCTCAAAAAAATGCTTGCATGGAAGGGACAAAACTGTGGATAAAGGCAAACACCACTCAGTGCATTAATTTTCTAAGATGAGTATATTAGGAAGTTAGTACAGTCTTCTTAACTGTAAATTATCAGAAGCATATAATTCATTATATTCTTGTACCGCAACCAGATTAAGCATTCGTTAGAAAGAATTGGTGGCCTGGAATAATATATTTGGATGAGCGTTGAATGAAAAAAAAAAGTTTTTTTAAAAAGGGTTAAAGAATTTCCCTTTTATTTTGGAATATCACTCCTGAGAGGTTTGTCATAGGATTTGTAATTTAAAATCATCACGTTTATAGAAATGTATAAGAGAAATGGTTTACATGGAAATTATTAAGCATTTCTTTGTTTAAATTCTTTTAAAACTTGACCTTTTTCTCCCTTAGGAGGCAAGGGCAAAGTAATAAAGGATTAGTGTGACTAAGGTTATGTCTTTGTCAGGCAGCACAGTGCCTGGTCAAAAATCTTATCAGGCTGACAGATTTAAACAGCAAAATGCATATTGAGTTGTCAGAGCAACACAATCATAGAATCATAGAATAGTTAGGGTTGGAAAGGACCTTAAGATCATCTAGTTCTAATCCTCTTGCCAGGGGCAGGGACACCTCCCATTAAACCATGCCAACCACGGCTATGTCCATCCCTGCCTTGAGCACCACCAGCAATGGAGCATTCACAACTTCCTTGGGCAACCCATTCCAGTGCCTCCTCACCCTTACAGTAAAGAATTTCTTCCTCAGGTCCAATCTAAACTTCCCCTGTTTAAGCTTGAACCTGTTACCCCTTGTCTTCTCATTACAGTCCCTCATGAAGAGTCCCTTCCCAGGATCCCTATATGCCCCCTTCAGATATTGGAAGGCTGCTACTGTCTCCACGCAGCCTTCTCTTCTCCAGGCTGAAGAGCCCCAACTTTCTCAGCCTGTCTTCATATGGGAGGTGCTTCAGTCCCTTGATCATCCTTGTGGCCCTCCTCTGGACTTGTTGCAACAGCTCCATGCCCTTTTTCTGTTGAGGACACCAGAACTGCACACAGTACTCCAAGTGAGGTCTCACAAGAGCAGAGGGGTAGAATCACCTCCTTCGACCTGTTGCTGATCACACTCCTTTTGATGCAGCCCATGATACAGTTGGCTTTCTGGGCAGCAAGCTCACACTGTCGGCTCATGTTCATTTTTTCATCAACCAACACCCCCAAGTCCTTCTCCTCAGGGCTGCTCTGAATCTCCTCTCTGCCCAACCTGTAGCTGCGCCTGGGATTGCTCCGACCGAAGTGTAGGACCTTAATATCCTGTAATATCACACCCAGAATCACAAGCTCTGCTTCTAAAGGCTAACCACTTCCCATTTTCTATCCCAGCCTGGCATTTGTTGTGCAATGGGACATAGATAAAAAATGCACTTTCATTCTCCTCCACACTGCACAGTTCTTCAGTGTTGTTTCACTTAACTCAGTTCCCTAATCAGAGATCTCTAGAAGTGATTTACTTTATTGAGTCGTCAGCTCATAATCTCACAGGATAATGGTGGTTACACTGCTGCTTTTTAGCATATGAGTCTGAAGAATTTCTGAGATCTTTGCAGGTCAGACTTTTGCTCTTCTAACTCTCTTCAGGGCAGACACTCAAGAGGGAAAGTTGTGGTTTAACTCTCAGGGCAGAGTTCTTTGAAGGATCATAGAACTGCTGTTTAATGATTTTTCCTGAAACAACAGAGATCAAAATCATGTCTTTTTTACACAGCAGCTGTGAAAAAGACATATTTATGAAGACAAAGGGACTTTGTCTAAGTGATAGAGGTATAGCCTTGAGCTTTGAGCATTTTTAATAGTTTTTCATATCTCTTCTTCTAAATAGGTAAACTTAGAATTTAAATTCTAAAACTAGACTTAATTTTAATTGATGTATATTTTCTTAAAAAAAAAAAAAAAAAAAAAACATGCAACCTGGTGCCTGTTGATGTCTTTTAGAAAGCATATAGCATTGATCAGACCTGAAATCCCAAGGCAGTATCCAGTTTTCCTTATCAACAGTTCCACTTGGAAAAAACACACTGAACATTTTTAGGAGTTTTATTTAAGTTCAGAAAAGGTGGAAGATCTTTCTTTTTTAATTTTTCTTTTCCCTTCTGTTTTTACAAATCAAGGCCCCATGGAGAAAAGTATCTTCCTTTTGTCAAATACCAACTGAACAGGTGCTATACTAGCAGAACTAGTTGCACTAGTGCCAAGTACTGATGTAACCCTAGTGCTCAGTGTGGAACATTACTTGGTTTCCAGTTTTATAGTTCTTTATTGCAACTTTTATTTTTAATACACAGTTCTTTTTTAGTGTGTAGGAGTTGTTCTAGTTTCTGGTAGACTTTGATCTTTGCTAGGCTTGCAATATCAAGCTGTAGTGTGTTTAAAATTACTTTGATGAATCAATGAAGGGTCTTAACATGAAGAGTCTAATTTTTATGCTTCCAGAATTTTTTTCAGTTTTTGGCCTTCAGCTTTGAATCCTCAGTGGTTTCAGGAGAAAAAAAAAAAAAAAAAAAAAAAAAAAGCAAAAAAAAAAAGGGGTTTTATTTCTATATTTGCTGTAATTTTACAAAGGTGGAAGTATCTGGTTCTAATTTATTTCATGCAAGAGTCAGACTAGGTATTTTTTAGTACCTATATTTATGACTGTAGTCATCTGCATGTGTATGTTTTTGTAGGTTGACCCCACTGCATTAGGTAATGGTGAATTGCATCAAAGATGAACGGTTTTTCTAAGTAGAATTGTCTTATCATTGCAGGCACTGACATCCAGCTTGGCAGTAGAGGGCGATATCATTTGCAGCAAAGACTGATAGTGTCAATGTAATGAAAGCTTTGAAAGACTTCAGTTTCTTCCCTCTGTCTTACTTACCGTGGAGGCAAGCCTTTCCATAACCTGGTAACTTTATGTTGCTTGCCTACAAGGGGGTTTAGCTACCCTCAGCACTTCCCACCTTGTCTCATTCTTTTGCAGCGTGTTCTTGCAAGTTTTACCAGGCCTTATCTGGAAAATTAAAAAAAAAGACCCAGGAATTCATATAAGGAATTTTAATACTACCCTGAAGACTGAAGAAACCATACTAATGTGATTTTTTATTTGAATTAATGAAGTAAAGACAGATGATACTGTAATAACACTAAAATCAGGAATTAGAAAGACCATTTGTATTAAGTCCCTGGAAAATGTGGCTGTAACTAAGTGGTCTGCAAATCATATTTGATTTTGCCTTCAGCAGGAGCACTAAAAGAAGGAAATGAGCACTAAAAATTACATATTTTTTCCCACATCTCCGATTTTTTGAGGCTTTTCATCTATTTGTGATATTAATTTTCTTGTAGCTCTAGGAGTTTTAGAAGACATGGAAAATAATCAAAGGCTAACATGAATGAGAAAAAAAAAAACACCGCTTTTGTTGTAAGTATACATTTTATGGAATTAGCAAATAAGGAGAATTATTTAATCTTTAGCTGTAATGCTGGTCTCCAATGTGGGTCAGGAATAACTGAGCGTGGCCAAAATATGAGGATTGTATTAGAAAGATTGAGGTCTTATTTTCCAAATGAGTAGGGACAACAAAAAAAAACCTCAAACTACCAGACAAGCAAACAAAAATGTGGACTATGGAAAGAATTAACAATTAATGAAAATACTTCGACTGACTAGATGCACATTTTAACCTTACATTTTACCTTAGTCAGTAGTATAGTCTAAGTCAATATATCTGAAATTTAATCTCTATACAAATTGCAGTCTCCTTCTAAGCTGTAAGGTTTGCTGTACAGGGAAATGAAGTGTTTCTTCAGGTAAGATTTAAAAATCTCTTGACAATAATGATGCAGTAAGAACATTGCAAAAAGACCCAGATATCTTGAAAAGGCCAAATTTAAAGAGTCAATGATGTTTTCAGCTTGAAAAGAGAATTTTACTGTCTGTAGCTGAAGAATCTGAATAGTCTTACAAATAATACCCAGATAAGGTGTGGTGATAGGAGAAATAAAGATACAAGAGATCATTGTAGCAAGACAAAAGTGCATGAGGATAAATGATACTAAAATACCTTAAAGCATACAATCTAGTTCATATGTTCTGAGTATACCAATGCAATGGCTACAAATCTTACAGTGGCATGCATAGGATGCCGTTGCTATCAAATCTTCTTGGACTTCATCTTAAGATATCCCTTTGAATATAGACAGGATCAGACTGAATTTCTGCTGTAAGAGGGGTGGAGAAGGTATGCTCTTTCACAGATCTCTTGGAGTTCTCTTATTTTCAGTTGTTTTGTCATTCAATGGTTATATTTTTCCTTTGATTCACCTTTTTTATTGTTGCAATGTTTCCTTCATTCAGACAAAAAGAGTTATATTCTTCTGATAATTAGCTCTGTGCCTATTTGCTATAGGGAATAAATCCATTTCAAAAAATGCAGACACAATTTATGCACTGTCTGCAACATGTAGGAAAAACTGAAGAAGTGGAAATGGGGAATTGAGGTTACCACAACTACTGAAACTTTAAACAAGAATTGAATTATATAAAAGTTGCTGCAATGTGAAGAAATGGAATAATATCTGATTGAATTTCATTTGAAATGAAAAAGATAATAGGAGAGAAGAAATGCCACTGAATTTCCTGTTCTACCTCATTTTTTTGGCATGTCATTGAAATTTTGAAGGCAAGCTGGAAAGTTATCACAAATTCTCTTTTACATACTTGAAAGTGTGGCTGATGCTTGTTCTCATACTTGGTTTTGGACCTATCAATTTGCTTTTATGTCGGCAAATTATATTACCACAGGAAAGGCATCTTAGCAGGAAATCTCTGCACTTTCTCCAGCATGTAGATTTTTTTCCTCAGAAATGTTAAGATTGCAGGACCTGCTGTTAAACTGTAATTTGTCCCAGTGTGGGTGGGATTCCTGTTACATAAAGTTATCATATCTCCAGTGCAGTCACTGTGGCAGTCACCCAAGCTTTTCTTTGTTGGTGGTAGGGTTTTACTCTCTGTGTCAAAGGGAGTCTTGAGTTCAATTTATCTCATTGTCAAGTAAATATCTATGACGATAGGTGGCTACTTCTTTCCATATAATTTCCTGTAGTCATGTAATTGTATAGTGATATTTAGTAAGCAATACTGGATAGATTCAGGAATGTTACTGGGGAAATATATAAAATTTGGATTTTTTAGCAAATATTTTTTGATACATAAATATTTCATATCTATACTGGCAATGCGAACACCAGTATTTCATTAATCTGTTTACAAACTTTTATTTTCTATTACTCTACCATATTGTTTATAACTTTATATGTTCTTGAACATGTAAGGTGATAACTACTGGAGAGAGAAGTAGGGAAAGAGGTAGAATCTTACTGAAGTGTTTAATATCATAAGATCTATCAGTTATGAGAGCCCTTAATTTGTAGAGAATATATTTCATAACTACAGATTGAAAATTTAAAAGAGATATCTGGTTCCTTGGCATTCTCTAAGAAGTAAATATTGTATCCATCAGATATTATAAAGTAAGGACTTGAGCATTTCTCTTAAAGATGTCTTTTTCCTCTGGATCAATTCAGTGAAGCATAAAAATACTTAATCAGGCTATGACTATGTAAAGAGCTTACTCTTTTTTTCAGCCTTAGTGCTTTTTGTCCCCTGAGCCTGTCCAGTTCATCTAATATCCCAGAGGAACTGTTCTGTGTTTCTACAAGCCAAAAAGCTTCAATTCAATTGATAAGAATATTCTAATAGAGTATAAATAGGCTGTAAAAGTAAATGTCACAAAGAAGTAGAGTTATATTTCAGTGAACCTCCCACTACATCAAAGTAGGGATGACGCCTGACTGACAATAATCACTTTCTTATGCACTAAAAAGTGTAAGATACTCTTTGACGATTAGTAGGGAATATTCATGTTAATCCTTGTCCTGCAGACTTGTCACTGTAT
>JASSUY010046140.1:0-83459 GCA_032466535.1 Forpus xanthops
GCATCCCTATAGGCCCCCTTCAGATACTGGAAGGCTGCTATGAGGTCTTCACGCAGCCTTCTCTTCTCCAGGCTGAACAGCCCCAACCTTCTCAGCCTACCTTCATATGAAATCCGAGTATGCCACAGGTTGCTTTGGTGGGAGAGAGAGGAAAGGGGAGGCATATTTTGGCCATGTCTACTCGCTGCTCAGACTGCATCCCCAGGGTGCAATGAAGGCTATTCCCTCCTGCCTGCTACTTTGCCGTGCCTCCTCCCTCCTTTCTTTCTCCCCTAGACTCAATTCCAATTTCTGTGCAAGTGGTACATGCATGTGGAGAACACATTAAAACCATCTGTGAGGCTGCTTGGCAGCTGGATAAATGCAAACAAGGTCTTGAGGTGTTTATCTAGGGGTATGGAATATAAATCAGCCCGACTTATTCTGGCGCTGTGCAAGGCAGCAGGGAGACCACATTTGGAATACGGTGTGCGACTGTGGTCACTCTATTACGGGAAGGACATTTAGGGAATTGGAAACAGACAGGGAGGAGCAACCAAAAAAATGACCCAGCATTTTGGGACAGGAAGGGGAGAAATGGAGGCTTGGAGGATCAGCGGCTCTATATAGGAGTATACGGTGTTGCAGATGCATTGCAAACTTGGCTGCTAGAGCATGCATGCATAAGTACCTGCATACACATATGTATACGTGGGTATGTCTGCAGGAGAGGATGTGTATTGTTGTTGACCTGTACTGTGCAGTTAGGGGGAGAATATGTCTATTCTGGGGAAAGAAGCTCCTCATGCATCCAAGGGCATTTGCATGGGTAGCTGGAGACATACAGTGGAGTTGTGTGCAGTGTGTCCTATGCCAGTGCATGCAGCTCTGAATGTCTCTGTGTTTTGTGGGTTCTGTGTGCTGACCAGCTGGAGAGGAGGGTAAGGAGAGGGAGGGGATGGATGGGCAGACAGATATAGGTTCTGCCTATTACTAGTCATAGACCTCTACTTGTCTGTGTAACAGTGCTTAGTGGGCAGAACACCCCTTGCATGCTTATTCCTTAGAGGGGAAAGCTCCTGAGACCCGTTCCTCCTTTGCATTGAAAGACCTATATGGCTTCCTAGTAGGCATTCCTTAATGGGATCAAAAGCCATTGACCTATAAACCTTTGCAGGTAGAGGCCAGCTGTTGGTAGTTCCTATCTCTTGGTAGCTCTAATTCAAGCATGACTGACAAGCAGCCATCTGTGAAGAGCTGCAAGCCCTTAAAAGTTATCATAGTCTTCTGTCTTGAATGGTAGCTGTGGTAGATGGGTTGGATGGAAGAAGATATCTCTCTGTAGGGTTCAGTGCTTCTTTGACTCATCCTAGAACCACATATGCTGTGAATCTGAACCTCCCCCTCACAGTCTTGTCTGTTCTGCTACCTTGAAAGGTCTCCTGGTCCATGCTGGCCCTCTTATGGTGTCCAATGGTGCAGTGATAGCTGTCCCAGGCCAAAACTGTGCTGGGAGCAGGCTAACAAGGGATGGTTTGATGTTTGCATGATAGAATTTAGGCCTATGTTCTGGCCCTACACCATACAGCCACAAAGACTGAGAGCAAAAAACAGGGTAAAAAGAGAAGGGAAAAAAAAAAAAAAGAAAAAAAAACCCTACCAAACCAAAAAACAATAGCAGAAACAAGACAGAAAGAGCAGGGGGAGATATGGGTTTGCAGTGGCCTGGGTGTCTAGGGCAAATCCTGAGTGCCCTGAATGCTTTTGTCTCCCTTAACTTCTAAGCCACCTGAGACTACTCAGAACCCCTGAGGAGACCTTGGCAGGCTGCATGATCAGGGGATGCTTGAGCCTCTGGAGAGAAAACCAAGGAGCAGATCCTCAGTTTCTGCAATCCCAAAGAGAGCTTGGGCTTGGATATAGGTCCTTTAGGGACAATTAAGCCATAAACTCAGTTGCACAACCCACGTACCTTAGGTAAATACACACAGCTTCTCAACTAAAAATAAACCCTTCTCCCTAGCAAATAGGTTTATTTACTATAAAAACAAGCCATCCCGAAGCAAGCTGGAACACCTAGGACTCTGAGAAAGGGCTGCCGATGGCCTTTGCTAATAACAGGTTTGTGTAAAAATCTCTCTTCCCCCACAAAATGTCCCATCTCCTTTTCCAAACCAGGGAAAGACAGGCATTTAATTCATTGGTGAAAAAAAAGAAAAAAAATGAAAAAAAAAAAAAGCAGGTCTGATGGCATACAGCTGGGAATTTCACTTCATCCCCTTCCAGGTTTAACTTTGGGGTGGCATCAGGCTGCCCACCATGCCTGAAATATAATACTTCTGTACACAGAACAGAAATTTTAGGGTTTCCTGTTCTTTCCAAAAGGCTTTCATCTAGAGACTAAATTTAAAGAAAAAAAAGGGAAAAAAAAAAAAAGGAAAGAAAAGAAAAAAGGGAGCCAAATGCTTGTGGAGACAGGTCTGGGTTGGTTTTTGTTATTTTTTGTTTTAATATTTTGGATCTCTTTCCCTCACTGCCTTAGCCAAAAGCAGTGGATGATGCACATGTCCTGAGAGACGGGTGCACGGAAGCACACTGGTTGGCTCAGCCCTGTCTCCCTATGGCACAGGTTCATGTGGGGCTGTACCCATGTCACCCCATGGATCAGAGTTCATGGCAGGTTCTTAGGCTCAGAGGTATGCCTGGGAGGTGGGCCGGGGACAGATGACACTGTCTACATAATCTATCACAGGGGTACAAGAGGAAGCTCACCCTCCATTACCTAACAGAAAACAAGAAGATAACATTTTAAAGGGATTTAAAAAAAAAGGGAATTTTGAATCTTTACACATAAACAGAAATTCACTATTGCTAAAGAAAGTTTAGAATTGTATTAATTTTTACCTTCTTATTTGCTAGGACTTTCTTCCAGACTATCAACACTGCTACCAGTCATACGTATAGTAACTATGTGCTTTCACTCTCCAGAAACACTTGGCATGCCTATTATTCACCCAGATGCTCCTTAGTCTCTAATTCAACTTTTGAGATGCATCTCACGCACGTATCTAAATAAGTTGCATCTGGTTTATTTCAAGTGAACAAAATATTGCTGAACCATAACAGCAGATAACATATCCAAATACTACTTTTGACAGCTAATTGCATGGGGCAGGAATCAGATTAAACACAAGACAATGAACATGCCTACCAGTCTCTGGAAGCCTCCTTCCAATAAACATCTATTTCAGTCACTACAAGATGGGATTACACTCTCCATACTCCCAATCAACTCTATTCTTTTGTTACAACATGTAGTTCTAGTTTTATTATAATTTTTTGTATTTACTTGTTATACTGGGTATAATGGCCATTTTTAGTAGCTGGAGATACATTAGAGATCAACCCTTTGGCACAAAGACAAAGCCAGTGCTGGTCAAACTTGTGAGGGTGTAGGCTGATTAGGAGAAGAACCTAACCACTCCCTGGCCACTCTGGTAGGAGCTGCTTTGGAAACAGCTGGTTTTTGGCACAGCACTCTGGGGGACATGGCACTTGCTAATAATTGGGAAGGCTGAGGAAAACTGTGGATTTTATAAAACTGATAAAGTAAAAACCAGCAAAGGGAAACGGACAATGTTAAGATGGGAACAGATGGGAGACCAAGGTCTTCCTGCTTCCAGAGAATAGTAGAGCTTTATCCAAAGTACTTATCTCTTTTGGGCTGGCTGCTTCATGGCAAAGAATTCATGAAGTCCATGCACAGCCAGGATCACATTTTCTACTCAAAGAACCGGCTCTAATGCATGTCTCTATGCCAAATCCAGATCTGTGATGGAAGAATGGTGCACTGAAACCTCAAAATCTCATTTCCCCTTTTGAGGGCAATCAGGGTTTCTGTACACCCAGGTCCCTCCCGTGGAGTGTCTTGTGTTAATCTGTGTAGCCATTTCTAGTCTGTAATTGCCAAGTAAAGGCATTAGGAGTTGGTAGCTGCAAGGCAAGAGAGAGAACAGCAAATATCAGCGCTAAAATCAAGGTTCAGTGCTGAACCAGGCTACTTCATGTCTTAAGACCCATGGATATCTCTGAAATTTAAATTTTTCCATTTGTAAAATATTGGTTGAGTGAATGTGAGTTTGAGAGGGAGGAAGGGAAGGAGAAATAAGCTGCAGAGCTGAATTGTGGAAGAAATCAGTCAATCTGAGATGAATCAATACCCTCACTAAACTGAATAGGAAACTGCCAGCTCGTACCCAGAAAAGAAGTGGGATCCATGAAATGTACTCAGCAATGAGATGTACAAAAGAGGAAGAGAACCCAGGTACCCATAGGACTGCAGGAAATTTCTAACATGCTTTCCCTATTTCAAAACAAACCTGGAGGCTTTAAAGTGAGAATGATGATGAAAGTTTTGAGTTTCAGTCAAGTGGGATTTATCCACAGATTTTCATCAAGTTCTGTCTACCTGGATTTGAATCTTTGTAGCCTCACCTCGAATTTCAGGACAAAAGGAAATGCGGTTTGCGCCACAGCTGAAGAGGAAGTAAATGAGCATCCAAATCTTGGCTCTGCCACAGACTCTCCTTTGAGATTGGAGGCAAGGCATTGAATATCCTGTGCATCAGCTCCCAAGAATGAGGACATGAGCCCTAACAGGTTTCCATGCCAGCTTACATGATACTTCTATCTAAAAAATAATAAAATAATAATCAGGGTGTCCCAAATTCCCTGACAGCTTCCTAAAACACAGATCAATTACCCGTGGAGTGGAATAAATCATCAGGCTAGGCTGTGATCACACCCAGACAGAGGAAGGATCCAAGCAGCCCTCTGCCAGGTGGCATCTGACAACTTCTGATGAACAGGAGTAGACATGGGTGAGCGCAGGACAAGATCCGATAGCACTAAGTGGATGCATACACCCCATGATGTAAAGTGGGCCTGCATGGGAGCAAGGAGAGAAGGCAGTGGGGAATAAATCAGTTTGGCCTTTCAAAACCTCTTGATATTTATTCAGCATGTAATACTCAATGCAGTACTGCTTACACCAACACCTGTCTTTCCTGGCACTGTTTCTTTCCCTGTGATGGCTCTGTTTATATGGCTGTATTATGACCCTGATCAGGAAGCCTCCTCCAAAAAGGCTTCTTCTCAGGTCAGTCAGTTGCATCACTGGCCTGCTCATACTTGCATGCTAAAGGGAGTCTGAAATAGCAAATGAAGGCATTCTTCTTGGCAATAAGAAAACTGACCTCTGTGTGCACACACAAGTCCTTAGCAGCTCTCTGAGCATAACTGAGTTCTGCTCAGTCCCTGTTAGACAAACTGTCTTATCAACCACACAGGCTTATACTGAAGTCACTCCTTTCCTTTGTCATCAAGATGCCCTGTAGAACCAGTTCAAGACATGACATGCAGTTAGGAGTCCATGGGACTCCATTTTCCCTTTGCCTGAGAGGAGAGACATTACTGCTGCTTCTTCACCCCTTCCATCTGGCTGCCTTTGAGCTGGCAAAAGAACAGTGCTTTATTCAGTCTTGTTCAAATCCAGGTATGAACTCAAAGTGTTGATGAGAGCAGGTTTGCAGGAAGAGGTCCCCAGAAGGCTCCTCGGAGAAGCAGAGGCTGTCTGCAGAAATGCGCATGACTTAGAGAGCCATGAGAGGGGAGTATCCCTGTGTGCCCATACCAATGGAAGTGTTTCTCAAAGTCCCCTTCTGACTCTATTCACAACCTGTAATAATGAACACTGAGAAGTGTAGGACAAAACGCCAGAGCAGAAGCATGAAACCCAGATCTCAGTCTGCACAGCAATCTATACTTGCTGCAGAGCTTGCATAAGTGTCCAACACAAAGCAACTCTTAAACAGCCATGGGGCAAAGGCCTCTTTTCCTGTAACCTCTATGGTTAAGAGCTTTCCTGGAAGGATGGGACTCTCAAGTCCAAAGCACTACTTGTTGACATGGGCCAGGGGTTTTAAGCAGGAGCTTCCTCCTTTCCCAAACATCCTACATCACTGGGCTGTCCACAGGGTTGCCCCAGATTTAAAGTTGCTCCATGTCGAAGGCTGCTGCAATAGTCCCAAGAAGATACTGGATCGACAAGCAGATTCTTGCACAAGTGCTTTTCAGATATAGGGAAGCAGAACTAATGAAGAAGATTTCAATCTCCTTTATTATCTTTGACATGCTAGGCAGTAAATAATTGTTTCTGGGGAATAACAACACGCATTTAGATTCCCTCAAGCAGATCTCAATGTGAATCTTTTCCCTCACTAGAAACAAGTAAGAAAGGCTGAAAAAGTGTCTTCTTTTGATGAATGTATGATGAGCTTTCCTCATCATTTTCCCCAAACTTACCTCACTGTGGGCTTGTCCTTTTTCCTTCATTCGAATGAAAAACCAAGCACTGACATGAACTTGCAAAACGACTGGATACAACATCACAGAATCATGAGGACTGGAAGGGCCCTCTGGAGGACATCTAGGGCAGCCCCCCAGAAAATATATTAAAAAAAAAAAAAAGAGAGACACAATGTGTGAAGAACTGTGAAGCTCCTCTTCTTTTCCCGTGTAAAAGACAGGTGAGTTACCCAGACCTCCCTTCTATCCTTGTCCAGCTCTGCACCTGCTGCATTGTAGTTAGGTTCTCACCAAGCTTTGTTAACTGAACATTTAAGCCTACAGGGAGGAAACAATCCCTCCAAGGAGCCTCCATGGTTCAAGTTGTTAGCATGCCCTGGGCAGGACTAATTCAAGGCCACGCTTGAAATACCGTGCTCACTTCTGAGGCCCTCACAACAAGGAAGACATTGAGGTGCTAGAGCATATCCAATAAAGGGCAATGAAGCTGGTGAAGGATGTGGAGCACAAGTGTGATGACGAACTGCTGAGGAAACTGAGGGTGTTTCATTTGGAGAAAAGGAGGATCAGAGGAGACCTTATTGCTCTCTACATCTACCTGAAAGGAGGTTGTAGTGAGGTGAGGGTCAGTCTCTTCTCCCAAGTAACAAGTGACAGGATAAGAAGAATTCCTTAGAAATACTCAGAGTGATATCACAGAACACCAAAAGCTTGGGGTGGCTGCCCAGGGTTTATATTGCTCCAGGCTGCAACAACTCTGCCCCCATAAATGTTGTCTGCAGGTGGGGGCTGGTGCATCCTAATTTTGAAGACCACGTTGCTCTTTCTAGGTTTTTTTCTTTCAGGTTTCTAGCAAGGGAAGAGGCAATAGGATGAGGTCCTCCATCTGGCTGAAAATGGCAGACCCATATGTCCTTGGGTGATTAACACAAATCAAAACCAGGCCCCAGTTTCCATACCATCAAAGGAGGAAAAGACTGGACCTAATCACTTTTCACCCTGGGCTCTGAAGCCTTTGTGCAAAAACAAAGCTTCTGAGCCTTAGGCAGGCAATTAATTATATTAAAGCTAACACAGTACAGATTAAAGCTTTTTGTTCTGTCACCCCCACCCCAAAAGAGGATCTAAAACTATCCATCTCCTTTGACTCCTGCAGCATGAAAGAGCAGAAACACCTCAAAATGAAGATCAAGTTAGTCCGTTCTCAAATATCCCATCACAGTATCATTTCACGTATCCAAAGGCATCTGTATCTTAAAAATCAGTGGAGGACAGCTCTTCTGCATAGCAGGAAGATCATCTGCAAATTGCAAAATCCTCTGTCTGTGACCACAGACTTTAGACCACGTCGGAAATGGTCTGGCAACTTGCTGCCTTGTTTGTGAAGTGCCAGAGTGAATTTTGGGGGTGTTGCAGAGCTGCTGCCACTGAGGATTCTTTCACAGCATCTTAAAATGTTTCTGGGGAGAGGCTAAATCAGAATTCACTGTGCCTTGGATTAGCAGATTAATTTTTTAGTAGAAAAATTTACTGATTAATTCAATCTAATTTGATTTAAAGCTAATGGTTGCTTTGAGTCTTTAAAGCCTTCAGTGTTACTGCTGTGATTATTGACATCAAGGTGATTCCTTCTCTTGGCTGTGCTATTTGGGATTAGGCAGAGATTTGCAACAGAGAATGCATCGGCGAGCCTGAGTTCTACTGCCTGAGCAGCTCAGAATAGCTTTTTCCAAAGCCAGGACTTGGGTTCATGAGAAATCTAAATAAAAATGTTTAGATTTCTTTCTGTTCCAGTCAAAGGCAGAGCTAATGCTGGCCTCAATCACAGAACCAGGTCTCAGGACAACAGCAACAAGGGCATATTTGCAAAGCCCAGTGCTATGATTTCTCTGCTCTACCAAAATGACCATGGTAAAGAGCCCGAAGTCTGCTTGTCAGTCACATGCATCTCCCCAGCCCTACCAACACTGTTGCTGACTATTAAGGAGAGAGATCAATACTAAAAGCTGACAGTCATATAGAAAAGCTATAGATTATAAAATAATTAGAAAATAAGGTGTGAGAGCAAGACCAGCTGATGGACATCACCAGATCCCAAGGTAGGTAGGTGGTCTGTAGTACAACAGAAGGAAATGCCTTTGCACATATGTTTTTTAATGAGGTGTTAATTGGGCATTGGGTGGATAGGACAAAGAAGCAACTGAGGATGTGGCTTGAGGTTTTGGTTGATGCAAAGCAGGAGGCCTGGAATAAAATGAAAGCTAAGTTTTTATGGCCTCTTGATGTCATTTTGTCATTTCCAACAGGAGAGGGATACCAGGTGGACAGGCAACTCTGCTCTGAAGTCACAGCTAGCTTTAGTGATGCCTCCTTCTGCTGGTGATATCTCTAGGTACTCCCAGAGTGCTAGCTGTGGGAAACAGATCTCTAAGATGCAACAGCAGAGGTGGGAAACATTATGGCTTGTCCTTGTCAGTCAGGCAACACTAGGAGATGGGACAGCATGCCCACCCAGGAGCAGCTGAGTGGGTGCAGGATGGCTCAGCACACAGACCTGGTGCCAATAATTAGCACATCTGAAATTGATGAAAGAACCCAATGGGAGATGATTACTTTGCTACCCACATGAGAGCTTTCTCCCTTCCTTCTCCCTCCAGCCCTACATCTGGTAATGATTTTGCAGCCCAAAATAGAAAGGAAGTGGGAAAAAAAGGCTTAGCCGAGCTTAGGCCTATTTGAGGAGAAGAGAGAGAATATGTCAGAGGGAAACAAAGAAGTGTTGTTGGAAGGATGCTTTGTTTCCCATACTACTGGTGTCATGCTGCAAAGGATCTTGGGAGAACTGATAGTGGACGCTATCTCCAATGATTTGGTGACTGTAACTGGGCTCTGGGTATAGCAATAAGGGCTGCAAGCCCATGACTAAGACTCTTTCACCATTCTGGCTACTTGACATCTGGAGTTCTGGAGCAGAAGAAAGAGGCTGTGGCAGCTTTGCTTCACAACACCTGGTATTAAAGATAGCCTAATCTGAAAAGAAAATATACTGGTCCTTCTTCGTCTACCTACCTATATGCTGTGTGTGTGGGAATAAGGGGAAGGGTTGGATTTGAGCAGAGAGGAGGCTGGGCCCAGTTTCAGCCACGCAGTCTGGATTGCTGTGGGAACACTCACCATGCACTTTGGGGACCTTGGCTTTGAGGTGTCGTTCACACTTAGCCTTGGCTTTTAGCAGTAGGAAGATCTGCTCCTCTTTGGTAATGACATCATCAGCATCCACCTGCAGTGATGGGGAGAAATGAGGTTAAACCTCAGCATGTGAAGAGCAGCAGGACACAGACTTATTAGATAACTTGGGTGAGCCGAATGCATAATCTCCTTTGCATCAGCAGTTTCCTCCACCAGCCTTACTCTACATGCTTCTCTGTTTGCTCAGCAGTCACTGTCCCAAGCAACACCTCTTACAAGCGGCCACATGGAATCATCTGCATACATGGCAAAGGAAGCACACACTGCAATTATTCACATCGTACACATGCACACACAGGAAGCCAGCAATTTCTAGGCTGGCATGCCACCAGCTTGCAGGGACAAGACTACTACATAAGAGGGAAAAATATCCTAGTAAATAATACTGTAGCAAGGACTTCTTTTTTCTACTTAAGAATTGCAACCTGCCACCATCAATACAGTACTGTTGCAATTTCTGCACGCAGGCCTTCAACCTCCATAAACCCAAGAACATGTGCAGAGAGGGGTGTTCCAGGCAGGGCTGTGAGCTGACAGCATTTGCCCCCCAAAGACTGAGGATCAGGGAAAACTGTGTGCACCATCCTGGGAGAATTAGATTTCTCACCCTGCAAGATCTCCAGAGGTCAAGGGACAAGAAGAGTGGGATAGGGAGGGCCCTGTTTTACCCCCCTCTGTTTGTTTCTTCCTGATATGAGATATACTTGGCTCTCAAAGGCACTCACTGCTCATAAGAAAGGAGAACAACAATCTTGCTTCATAAGGCTGGCACATTCCCACCAGGAATGGCTGGCCTCACTAATCTGGGGGTACCACCATGGGAAAAGCTTGTTCTACAAATGTTTATAGAGTATGGAGCTTTGATCTAATTCAATATGGCTGCTTTAATTTTCTGCTGTGCTTCTTGGGTGCTTAGCTTGTATGTCCTGCTCAGGCATCCAGGACCAGTCCAACTGCCAGACAGAGCCTGAGATTAGGAAGACTTCTTGAATGTCACTTTGGCAGGAATGCATGGGCATTTCACTGTACACATCCCAGGTACACTAGGATGATATTTGCCTTTGCTCTTTTCTGCTTCCCCACCCTCCCTTAAAAAAGCAGCATACTTAACCTTCTCACACATTCCTTTTTTGCCCTAGATCTCCATCACCACCAGAATGGGTGATGCCGATCATACCCTGCAGGTGCTTTGTGATTTGCATCATGTAAAGGGGTAAGGAAGTTGTGGGCAGTCCTTTTCAGGCTCTGACCTGCAGCATTTGACCGCCCCTGTGAAACCTTTGAGTTTTGGGTCCATCCCTCATACTCTGCCAGTGTCTCTGGGAGAAATCCTCATACACAAGATTGCCCTAAAGCAGTTCAAAGCAAAGAATAACCATGTGTAACACTTTGTAGGGCTCCTGAATTAAGGCTGTTGATAAGGCACTATGACCACTCTTCTCATTGCCTCTGTTTCCCTAATACGTGTCTGTTCTGATTAATCAGGCTATAAATACAATGACAGGAGATGCTGCGTCTTTCTGTATTTGTAGGGAATTTAGCACACTCGCTCACAGAAGCATAATTTAAGCATGGGCTGCAATACTGGTTTATAGAAAGCAACTTTTATCTTTTTTTTTTATTTTATTATATTGACTGTGCTGGTGGGACTGGCCACTATAAATGTATAATGCAAAACCTAGGGTAGTGCTCCACATCCTGATGAAAGGAGCAGGCTTAAACCTCAATGCATAGTACAGGCAGACTTAAGGAAAGATTACAAAACCTTGTGGAGGCTGAAGGACGGTTATAACATTTCGCTGTACTCCCCCCAAAACACTGCTATTCAGAATTAAGGTTATTTCACTCAAGTTAATTCATTTTGGAAAGCAAGCAAGATAAACCAGCTGAAGGCAAATCAGTTCTTAAGCAAGACATACTACAAATGACATAATGAGGGTTAATGAAATCCAGCTTAGAAGTAAACTCAGATTCAATTTCCCAGAGTGCTCCTATGGAGAGGGACAGTGTATGTTTGAGCAGCTGGAGCAGTAATGGACACACAGATGGGTAGCTAGATCTGATAAGGGGTCTCTGAGTAAAACAGAAGTTAGTTTTTCATGTCCTTGGAAAAAATCCACACTAAAAATCCTTCAGAAGTGGGAGTTGGTTTCAGAACTGCATTAACATTAATGCAAAACAAAGCCATCCCTTTCCAGATGTTTGGCCTGTCCATATTTAAGGCAACATCCCACATTTAAACTATTATTGGAAACACAAAACCTTTGGGTCAAAGTCTGTTGTCATTTATATCTGCATAAACCCTGAGTGATTCCGCCAAAGCTGGAGGAGTTATAGTCTGGATTTACGGTGGCCAGAGTAGAATCTAACCTTAGGCATTTCAAATGATTCATCCCTTGCATGCTCAATCCTCAGGCTCCTTTGGCTGTGCTTTGAAAGTAGGGCCGCTCCCAGCCAGAAGGACATATGGTCTCCAGGCCAGGACAGAAAATAAGTTTTACTTCCCAGAAAGGGATATAAAGTCACCAAGCACTGTCAGAACAGGACAGAATGACTGGGCCAAAGCCCTGAACCCAACCCTCAGGACCCAAAGGATCCTCAGCTTTCCTGAGCCCTGGTTACTGGTCTTAAATTTCAAAAATCTGCCATACCCTTAAAAGAACAACAAAGCCAAACACAACTCCCTATTCTCTCCCTCCCCCAAAACTTGTTCAAATGCTGAGAGTATGTTTAGGACTTATCTTGTATCTAAACAGCTATAGTAACAAAAATAGATTTTCATTTGGTCCTGCACCTTGAAGGAGACAGCTTTTCTCAAGAGACTCAGGAAAGCTTTGCAGCCTGCAATGCGGCTCCTTTGGTCCTGAATCATAGAATGGTTTGAGTTGGAAGGGACTTTTAAGAACCATCTGGTTCCAATCACTCTGCCATGCACAGGGACAACTTCCACTAGACCAGGTTGCTCAAAGCCCCATCCAACCTGGCCTTGAACATTTCCAATGATGAAGCATCCACAGCTTCCCTGGGCAACCTATTCCATTGTCTCACCAACCTCATAGTGAAGAATTTATTCCTAATATCTCCTCTAAACCTCCCTTCTGTCAGTTTAAAGCCATCCTCCCTTGTCCTATCCCTACCTACCTTTGTTAAAAGCGCCTCTCCAGCGTTCTTGTTGGCCCCTTTAGGCAATGCAATGCTTTAAAGTCTCCCTGGAGCCTTCTCTCCAAGATGAACAATCCCAGCTTGTCTCCTTAAGACAAGTGCTCCAGCCCTTGGAACATCTCCATCGCCTCTGCATCTATCCCTTGTTAAACCTTTTGTTGAGACATTTCAATGCATTAGCCAAGCTGGAAGCTCTCCAGGGACAGAGGATTGAGCTATATGCTGCTGGATGAGATACCAAAATGGCTCAGACTTGGGTTCAAGGGACTGGAGTTAGGATAGAGCAGAGAACCACACCTGGAACCCATAAAGCAGCTTTAGACCCATTGGCTACTAGAACATTTTTGACTGTTCAATACCACTTTTTCCCATGCATCTGATTTTCTTGCTCTGGATATTCCAATCTTAAGAAAATGATGCCTTACTCATCCTTTCATTCTGGCTGTCAAAAGTTAAAAGAAAGCCACAAGAACATTTTCTTTGCAACGCAGATGCACTCATGATGTAAAGTTACTGGGATCTGGCTCAGCAAAACTTTCTCTTTAACAGTCTCAACACCTGATCCAGAAATACTGTGGGAAATCCTTGCTAAAGTAATTAGCAATCATGTATGCCAACTTCTTGGAATCTGAATGTCCCTAGGTAGAGAAATAAGTGGCTTCATTTTCGAAGTGCTGAGGTACAAGCTGCAGGCATGCATAACAGGTGGAAGTTAATGTTAGTGAAGCAGTCACTACTTCGGACTGGATTTAGATCCCTTGGGTTGGAAGAGATGTAGCCAGAGATGTGTCTGTAAGACACTCAACAGAGCAAAGGGGCTGATTAACCACAGATTTGCACAATTTGAAGCCTGTGAGTCACAAGATGAAAAGAAGAAGATCTAAAAGAAATAGGAAAATTCATGTAAGCCATCAGAACAATGGATTCAAAATAGGATTAGACGAACTAATATAGAAAAATATTCATCAGTACCTGTTAAAAACTGTACCTTAGATGCAAATTTCTGATGCAGAAATTTTTAGTGATTAGCAGTTTTAAACTGCTGATCATCAAAAGCTGGAAGATGACATCTGTAAGAGCTGTCTCTTTCTCTAAACATCTTAAGCATTTTACTGGCAGCTTCCAAGGATTGTCTGTTTGAACGAAAGATTGACTGAATAAGGCTGTTTTCATATAAATCTATAGGCTATTTTTCTAAATCAGAAGAAAGCTTGTGAATCCTAAGCATGCAGGAACATAAACACACATCCAGGGTTTGGTCTGGGTTTACATGCTCAGCACAATCTGCATTCTCTGCACTTGATGCTCAGGACCATGAAGCATTAGGTAAGAGGTGCTAGAAGTGCTTCATCCAGGTGAGCACTGCCGTCACAACTTGCAAAGACTTACATATTCAATATCTCATTCACCTTTAACAAAAAGACCCTGCTCTGAGCCTGCCTATCCGCAGCCCAAAACCTTTAATTCTGCAGACACTGATTAACCAGCAGAAAATAACAAACACCTTATGTACTTACCAATACAATACCTGCCTTGCTGGCTAACTGGAAATGTTCAAGATGAGATTTACCAGTTTGAAATATTTACCCAGAGTTCCCCTTCTAGTAACCGAGTGTTTAGAAACACAGATCAGCTGAAATTCATTCCATCCTCAAATCATCACCTAAAATAAATCAGATCAGCTATGGGGATTCTCTCTCCTCTCTGTCTTCCCCCCCTTTTTCTCCTTTAGGCAGCTGACAACTGCAGTAATTGGTACCACTAACAAGACTGAGATCTGTGGTGTTTAATTGCAGAGCTTTAGCTGTCATGAGCTCTAAAAACAAGAAAAGTATCTCAGGTAGGTCAGAAGTGGTGTCATAGGTAGGTATATCTCCCAAATCCATCTATTTTGTATAGAATATGAGATCAAGGTCACTGTGCCCCTGCAGAAGTTAATCACTCTGAAAGAACTGACAGCAAATCCCATTTCATGAATCCTCCATAAATTATTTCAGCATAAGTTCCTGTGCTGAGATTACTTGGCATCATGTTTATACAAGCTGGAAGGATTCAGGCTGGGCACCTCACAGCTAAGGGCCAGCTTTACCTTTCACTCCGACTTCTTCAGACTAGCCAGAGCTGTAGGAGATGGGGGCTCCTTTCTGGCTTCTCCAGCTTTGCAATCAAAGCCCATCTGCTACTCTTTCTCAATGGTTATCACCTCTCAGTTTCCTAGCACCGGTTTTTGCCAGGGAAAAGAAAAAAAAAAGTGTGTTTTTTCTCCCTCTTGTTCAGAGAAAGCAGAAATGCAGAGCACGAAGCAGGCCAAGCAGGGAATGGTGAAATAACAATGCTATCTAGAGGCTGTTAAATCAGTTTTGGTTCAGCTTTCCCTCCCCTCACACACCCCCCTTCCCTTCCCTTGCCCCCAGAGGAGGCCATGGGGTATTATGATAATGTTTTCTGGTATTTCCATTTCATTGGCTAATCTCCCAGCCGCTAAAGTAAACCCCAAATCTCAACGGGGAGGTCATATTCATCCTTGTTTATGGGGCTCATTTTCAGAAATAACACTATCCTTTTTGTGAAGCTTCCCTGGCAGCATCTCAACAAATTGCTGAAGGCAAACAGATTCCTTGGTTGGCATTGAGAGCATCACAGCTGCTTGACAGACCCAAGGTAAGGGATGGCTGGTGATCACCATCTCAGACAGCAGTAGACCAAGTAATTGCTGGGGGTAAAGCAGAAAGAGGGTGCAGGCAGGAGGAGAAACTGCGAAAAGAAGGAAAAGGTGAAAATGAAAGCATCAGCGCTGGTGGGAAAGGGAGGTGGGAGAACAGGGTGGGACATTGCTGGATCTGACAATGCAGGTCACACTCCAAAACAGCCCAGCTGATTTTGGTGATCATTTCTGGAAGTTGTAATGGTAGTGCTGTCTTTTTGTGGAGTGAACCTGATGGTCTGATGTGGGGACACAGAGACCATCAGCTAATCATCTTTGGGGAGTGTGACAAAACTTCTCTATGTTTTCCCTCTAACAGTGCCTGGGTGAATGGTTCAAATGAACATCAAATGAATCAATAGAAAATCATAAACCAAGTCCTTTTTCTTCAACAGAGACTGCAATTGAGCTGAGGGTATAAGCGGGAAGGAAACTAGAGCTTTATTCCAGCCTTGCTGAAGGAAAAACCCCTCTCCTAAACTCTGTAAGGATCAAGATAGCTGTTAGAATTAGAAGATTAATCTAACACATGACCTGCACCTGCTACAGGTGAGCGTACCTACCTCTGCTGATAGCAGAGCATCACGTTGGGCTGGAGACAATGTGGTTCTGATGCTAGGCGTGCAGACAAGGGTGGCATGACTAAATTGCACAGAGCAGAGATTCCTCTGGCTTTGGCAGGAGCTGATGTAGCCATCACTATGAGCTGGGCCAAAACTGTGTCAGTAAGGAGTTCATGGCAATGGGGAATTGCTCAGAACCAGGAAAAAGTAACAATGTGGAGGTGATTGGCAACACAAGGCATTGCATGAGGTTGGTCAGTAGTGTGGTGACAATATGGGATGGAGTAGAATTGAGATCCTTATCCCTGTTTTTTTTTTTAGTAAATGGAATTGCCTTCCTTTAGATGAGAGAGGATGGATTCCCATGATTATGTTATGATTTGGCTTAGATACCTAGTTTGTCTTCTCTGATTTTCTATGTTTTGTATATGAGTGTTTGCTCAAAACCTTCATCTCCTGGGCACTGGCTTCTGCTGGTTTACTCAGGTCCAGATGAACCCTGGCAAATATGGAAAGACTAGGGATTTGTATGCGCACTCTTGGACAAAATGTACCCTATGCAATCTCTGTTACTGGATCTACTGCCAGTCCTATAGCAAAGTAGGATCTGTCAGGCTGTAACTCAACTGGTGATTAACTGTGCTCTGTGCCTGTCTGTTTTTCACAGAATAAGTACAGGTATGCTTATGATTTGCTGGATTTGCACGCTGGCTTTTGCAGGCACTCAGGACATGCGCTCCATGGCAAGCAGAACTCCTTGTTGGGTTCAGAAGGAGATTGTGACCCCATCACTTGACTGTGGAAACTGGCATTTCAGGCAAAACACATCCCTCACACTCTAAAAGCTGCTCTGGGCTTGTGTTTGGATTCTAAGGGTCTTGCACTTCGTATTTCAGCAACGGCTTACAGCATTTCCCTTTTGGAGAAACAGTGTAGGGTAAATACAGATAAACTGTGTTTATCCTTTTCTAATTTGGGCAATGCTGGATTTGCCCACTGCCCGAATAATCTAATTCCCTTTCTTAATTTCCTACTACCTCTGTGCTTCTTACCTTCTGCCTGCCTGCATGTTGTCAGTGCCTTGGCATAAAAACCATAAAGAAAAAAAGAAGATAACAACTAAGTCCATTGCTGGGCAATTTGTTGTAAAGAGGAGCTGACTGAGGGAGGCAAGCAGAGAGTGGTACTTGTTCTGCCTTAAGAGATTTCATTTAACTGAATAGGCATTATTTCCAACATTAGGGGGGAAAAATAATGTGGTTTGAAACCCATTTCCTTTCAGGTTAATGCTGGAAAGATTTAAAAATAAATAAAGACAAAGTACTGGCCAAAGATATAGCAGTGAAAGCAGCAGGGCCATGATCCACTGCCAGCAGCTAATCGCAAAAGCTATGGAGCTGTGGTTTGCTCAGAACACCAGAGTGGTGAAAAAGATGCAAGGAGGCAGGTTGTTTTGTAGCAGGAGACCCTGGACTCATGGACAGGCCAGGCCCAGGCAGAAGAAAGCAGATCTGAAGCCCCCTCTGCAGCTGGGTCTGCAGCTCGTGTGGGCTGCAGCAGTGGGACTGGTGTCTTTTCCCTTCTGCCAGCTGCAGATGCTTTGCTCAGTGCATGCTAATGTGGGGGTATGACAGCAGCAAAGTGTGTAAGTTTTGGGGGAATAAGCATCAGATTTACCTACCTGTTTTGGTACCAGACATAAGCCTAGCAGGAGCTCCTGTTTTTAGCCCTGAGCTCTACTGTGCTCCCTCATCAACACCCAATATCACCCATATCGATGATGCAGCATGGCAGGAATGCAGTTGTGAGAGCTCGGGCAGGTGGGTGCTGAGCTGAGCTCTGCGTTGCTGTCCTGCCATGTGAAGCAAGGTGTGTGTCTGCCTCTCACCTCATCCTACTTACAGAGGATGGGAATCAACCTGAAAAGATGTCTTAACTCCTTTCGAAGGCTGAGCTTACAAACACCAGAATGGGACAATCAGATCAAGAGAGCTTGAAGACAGAAGGGTAAAAGGATGTGGAGACCCAAGAAGCACCCAGATGAAGAAGGGGACGGGGGGAAAAGGAGTTGATGTGAAGGGGAAGGAAGAACTGAGTGGATCCTGATGAAATAGGACTCTAGCCACAATCTGGGGAAGCACTGGGAGGTTAGTGCACAAGCTGCTCTGCCCTCTACCTGCTTTTCCCAGTCTTCCAGAGGGCAAATGAAGTTGGTGGTTTTGATTTAATCCCTTGACCACATCACCCAAACCACAGCCTGTTCCAAAACAGCAGGATGTTTCTGCTCTGGCTACCCGGTCTCAAGAACCCTGTGTTGCAGATACAGAAAGCTGAATAACCTCATGCTGTGTTCAGGGCTGTCTCAGCCCTTCCCACAGCTGTCCTCACCAAGCTGGCTGGTCCCTATTCTTCATCCTACCCTCAAACTCAGACCTTCTGTATCTAGGAGGCATCTACATGCTTTGGAGAAGCTTTCCTCCCTGTTTTGCAGTGCCTCACTGCCCTGCAAAGAGTAGGATATAGTCCTGCCCTCAAATCATAAATTCATCCTCTCAGCCCATGGATAATGGAGACCAGGTCTCAGCATGGCTCTCCCATGACTGCTGTAAAAACAGAAATACCAGCAAATGAAGAGAAGAAATGTTGCCCAGAAAAGATGCTGGGCAGAATTGGGAATGTCACATTCTGTCACCATTTCTTGGTATATAGTGCAGCCTTGGTCTCCTTGATGCCCTTCCAATCTCATTTGCTCTCACTTTGCCTTAGGGAAGCCTTGTCATTCAAACAGAACAAGAAGAGTGGGAAGAAAATCTACCCGAGCAAAGCACAACTTTCAGATTCATGATAATTCATGCCAGAGAAAATTAACTGGTTTGCACATGGATGACTACTGCATTTATGACTATATAGTAAACAAATTCTTTGTGATGGAGTGATACCATGACAGCTATAGAAGAGGACCTTTATCTTGTCACTTCTAAACTGAAGGGGTGACTGAGGGCATGAAGTTAGAACTTGGCCTTGAAGATATCAAAGTTTACCCATGAAGAATGAGGCACCAAAGGCATTCAGATGGGAAAGCAGAAGGCATCTGGAAGAGTGAGCAGAATAAGAGCTTGGCAAGGTAACAGACTTTAGTAATGCAGCAAAGGGTCATCCAATAATGTGCTGTTGCTAACTGATGCAACCAATGGTTAAAAGACACATGTATGTTAGAAACCGTATAAAAGTAAGGATTTGTAATAGTAAAGAAGAACTTCTCCTTAATCACCGAAGAAGCATGACACATGTTGTTTGTCCGTCTCAACTGCAACAAAGGGGTACACATCTCTCCAGATCTCTCTTTGGAATGAGACAAATCCTATCCTTTTCGGCTGAATTTCCAAGCTTGAGACCAACTGAACGCAAGGACTGTCCACTCTACCTAGACCAAGGCAGGGGCTGCAGGCTTAAGCTAAAAAGTGGGTCTGTGCTCTCTGAGCTGCTGGAGAGATGCAAGATTGCTCCTTGATGACTACTTCATATGATGCCTGACCCTCCTGAAACTTGGAGGTCCCCTTCTTTGTTGATAGAACCCTATGTCAGTGCTCCACTCACTTGCTGAAATATCAGAGGACCATAAAACAAAGTACTGGTCACTCTGATATTGTGATTTGTTTTGTCTTTGCTCACACCTACTCCTTTCTCTCATCTTCAAGGCATGAGACACAGAAATGTGCTGTAAACCCCCACATTTCCTAGCGTGTAAGCCTAGCTACAATGCTGGCTTCTTTCTTCCTCATTTTCCCTTGTTCTTTGACAGAAGATGGTTTGTTTTAGTTTCATACCTTGCTATTTACAACGACTGTTTTGCAATTATCAAGGATACAAAGCTTGAATTTTGCCCTTCCTTTTACTTTTTAATTTAAATTGGAAGAGGGGAGATGTACATAACATCTTCAGAAGAAGTTCTTCTCTGTGAGGGTGGTGAGGCCCTGGCACAGGTTGCCCAGAGAAGCTGTGGCTGCCCCATCCCTGGCAGTGTTTAAGGCCAGGTTGGACAGGGCTTGGGGCAATCTGGTCTAGTGGAAGGTGTCCCTGCTTGTGGCAGGGGGGTTGGAACCAGAAGACCTTTAAGTTCCCTTCTAACCCAAACCACTCCACGGTTCTATGATTTTATGATTTTGTCTTGCAAAACAAGAGTTCAAAATGGTACATAATGAGTTCTTCTGTTAAAATAGACCCCTTTTTCCCATTCCCATGCTCCTATCACAGATACAAGGATGATCATCTGAGTACAGGCCCTCTGGTGCCAAAATGAAAGAAAGTCTGTTTCAGTTATGTCACGGACGACATCAGTTAGAGCAACAGATGTATTTTTCTTGATTCTTCATGGGAGAGTCCAGCTCCTTCTCCTTTGTCTCCCTCTTTGCACCACTCAAAACCAATTCCCCTTTCAGTTTTCTCTCCTGGTTCTCAAAGCTTCAGGCACTGGTGTTTTTATTTTTTTTTTCTGTTTGTTCCTTTTTTTTTTTTGTTTCTTTCTTTCTTTGTGTTTTTGAAGTTCAGTCTTTTGCTCAAGTACTCAGAATTTTCCTCAGACGAGACAGATGGTTGCAGTCAGCTGGGCCAAGGATACAAACAGATTTGTTTTAATGGACTCATTGACATATATTCCCTTGTCATCTTCCCACAGTGGGAAGTACTGATAAGGAATGCAGGAGAAAGATCTTTATCAAATCATGAAATGAGAGCTCTAGAAAAAGAGTACTTTTAACTTCTATTTCTCATACCAGCAGCAAAAAAGCCAGGGGTTATAAAGCACAATATGACTCGTGGGAGTGTGCTTGGGAGAAGGATGCCAACAGTCTTTATTTAACTCTCCAAACTGCACAGAAATGGGATTCTCTCCATTTCACAGCTAACTAAAATTGCTTGTTTGAAACCAGGTTATAAATATTATTAATGCTGGAGAATGAAAAACTCCCAATAGAGGGTCTAATTGAAAGGCATTTAAGGCTACAATTATAAGTAAAGTCTATGAGTAAACACCTGCTATTAAGTAGTAAGAATTATTACCTATTATTAAGTAGTAATACAAACAAAAAACATTCTGGTGACTTTGGTCCATGAGTACTAATACTTGGTGTGCCACTGTCACACCTCGCTAGTCTTCAGATGCTCAATATTAGGCAAAAGAGAGACTCACATATAGAAATAGCATATTGCATATACTTGTCCAATACCACACATATGAATACCTTTTTCAAATCGAGCCAAAACATTCTTTTCCTGCATTGGTGTGTGCACTTGTCTGTTGCACTGTGTATGTGACTTGCAAAAAAACCTTGCAAGAGCTGGAGGTTGTGAAACCCTCTTCTGCATCTAAGTCAGATCTGTCCTGATATATGAAGTCAGAGAGAGTGGGAATTACTTACCTAAAGATCAATTAGGTATTTAAACCCCTTTGTTGACTAAATAATGCTGGATGGTTTTGGAGTGTAGGGGTGGGGAGAACACTGTTCTTACAGTTTGGCCAGTCCTCCTGTCTTGAAGTGTGATGTGTGGCCCAAGGCAAAACTATCATAGAACCACAGAATTACCCTTGGACCACTGAAAAACTCAAGACAGCACTGAGGTGCATCTAGAAAGAAGGGAGGTTGATCTGGACAAAAGAGGTAGAGTGGCGAAGAGCAATGCCAGGCTATAAATTGAAGTACATCATGATCTAAGGTCCACTGACTTCATGGACTAGATCTCCATATAAAGGTACTACATTGAGGATATCTTCTCTTCAGCATTGGAATCCCCTTATATGCCACCTGCCATGTTCCTCATAGTTCTCAAGCCTAGAATGGCTCAATATTGCCAGCCAATAAGATGTGGAGCTAAATCCAAGTTCAGGCAACCTATACAGTCACTTAAAGGAATAGGGCCAGGAATTGGGAGCACATTCTCCCTAGTTTAGCTAATGAATCACAACTCACTCCCTACAGGGCAGAGCAATTGCCAAGACTGCAAGAGCATTTGCCAAGAATGCATTTGCAAGCATTTGGCAAAACAGGCCTCACCTAGGGGTCCCAAATGATCTTGTCTTACTAATTTGGCACTGAACTCTGAAGATGTTCAGTACCTACATTCTTTACTGTAAGGGTGGTGAGGCACTGGAATGGTTTGCCCAGGGAAGTTGTGAATGCTCCATCGCTGGGTGGTGTTCAAGGCCAGGCTGGACATAGCCTTGGGTGACATGGTTTAGTGGGAGGTGTCCCTGCCCATAGCAGGGGCGTTAGAAATAGATGATCTTAAGGTCCTTTCCAACCCTAACTATTCTATGATTCTACATACCTTTGCAAATCTAAGCTTTTTAGATAACTACATCTGCATCGTTGGGAGTTTAAAAAGTGAGCGGAAGTGACAGCCTTACTGCCTCAGTTTCCCCCAGGCACAAGTCGTCTGACATTTCATACCCTTACCTGTTTTGACTACCTCTATCTTTTCCGTGGATGTATGTCTCACCAGGAGAGGGAGTGGTGGCAGGAGAGGAAAAGGCAGATTTCAGAGCAGACAGCTACAATGAGTGTTAACAAGCTATAAGAATATTAAGCTCCCTTCCACTGGCGTCAGGGGGAGCTCTGCTTGTAATGGGAATGAGAACACAGCTTCTGCAGTCTGAATTGCTGCTCCACAGCCTTCCATTGGCAAATCATGAGCCTGTTTTGCTCAAAGGCTTGACTGAATTTCCAATGCAGCTGCTCCAGGCTATGCTGTAATTGATGTCTGTTTTGTGCCCTGCAGCTTAGAGACCTGGGACACCACAAAGCCTTTAGGTCAGACTAACCTCCTTTTCAGAGCCCTCTGTGCATTTTGTTCCCTCAATGCCAAACATCTAGATGTGTCCAGCCTCCAGCAGCTCCTCAGCCAGACACACACAGACATATATCAGAGACACAATGCTGAGCTGGCTTTGTGCAATCCTCTGATCTTCTCTGTTATCTGAGGAAGAAGTCAGCTGGAAGCTAAATTCATTTTTCCCATCTTTGATGCCCATACAGCGGGTTAGTGGATGCTCCTGAGATGTTTCTGCTGAAACTGGTCAATATCGCATCCCTCAGTCTTCTGTCCCAGTACTAGGGTTTGGGATTTACTTTTGCCAGGTCACGTCTGCTGGTGGGATGTTACCGCATTTGGAACACAGAGAGATGAGGAATTTGTACCCTACGTATGCTGTGCCAAGGCTGTGGGCCAGGCAGGTACGGGCTGAATGCCACCTCCCCTCTCTGCACTGCGTGTGCCAGCAACCACAGCCAAAAGTAGAGAAACTTTGGTGGCTCAGATAGCTCACAGCAAAACAGCAGTATCTGTTCTGAGGCACATCTTCACATACCCTCCTGTGTGGGACATGCTGAGCAGCATGTCTGGCAGCTGAGGTCAGGTACTAGTGACTTATAGCAACACAGGGTTAAGTCACAGCAAGGACAAATGCCAGCATGGATTTGATCAGGAAACTAGGCTCTCAGTAGGGCTAGATGGCATGGTAGATGTTAGGCTGCTGTGACTATGTGGTCCCATAAACATGCATCAATGGTCTTCCTATCACATAAGTTTAGAGGTCAGTACAGAGAAATAAGCATTTCCAGAGGGCAAGAGATCACTTTGTAAACTAGGTATCACCCAAAAAAGGCCTGGCTGTTGGCTGTCCATGTGTCTGAGCATCTCTGCAGCCACAGGAAGGGTATCGGTTACAGATGTTGTCTAGGGCAAGGGTGTTCTTTCAGCCAAGTGGCAGACAATTGCATTTAGAAAAGATGCTACGTGTCTGTGCGGTGAAGCAAACTGCCCAGCACCATCCTCTGCCCCTGAGGTGCATGGGACAATCCACATCCTTGCTGTCAACCTCTTGCACTTTCTAAAAGAGGATGGCTGCATCCAGACTGTCATGTAGGAATGATACCTGATGCACAACGACTGAGCTAGGGAGAGGGTTCTTTCACCCAGGTGAAAAGCATCCAAAGAATAATGCTTGGCATTTACTTTCTAAGATAGTCATTAACCCAGAGTTAGGAACCTTTCCAGTTTATACATAAACTTATAGCAATAACCACTGATTTTTCAGGGCTGAAATCAGAACTGCAATGTCCAAAAGCAGGAAGCTGTGAAATCTGGGCTAGGCTGATTTGGCCTTTGTTGAAAATATCTTTGGTACATGGAGATTCACCCTTCACTATAAGTTCTTCTAACAAGATGCAGGTTCAGAGCTACAAGATCTGCAGGTGCCTATATGAATGTTGATTGCTTAGAGAGTGTTGTGAATTCAAGTCCAGAATCTAAATGGCCTTCGGGAGAGTCAGTACAAGCAACAGACTCCTAGCAGGAGAGGACGTATGAATTGCTGTGGTTTGTGCAGGGTGTTTGGGGTGGCTTGCTCTTTGAGACCTTTTCCTTCACAAAAGGCAAAAAAAATTAAGCCGAAGAAAAATTCTGCTACTGAAGATGGACATATTTGACTAATATTTGTATGAGTATATTTGTTTTCTATAATGAAAACTCACAATACAAGCAATAATCCTATTGCTTTGATGCTAGTCTGAACTTCTCCTGAGCTGCACGTAGGCAAGTACAAACAAAACTTCAGAGCAGGAAGGGGAGGTTGGGAGGGGAGGGGGGTGTTGCAAGAATTGGAGAGGATCTGAATTTCTGGCCAGCCAAAAACCCTCTCATCCGCAGGACTGAAACCCTAGCCCTGCCTTGGTGCAGTAGAGCTCTGAGGCGGGTGGCATGGAAGAGTGTGCTCTAGTGGGATCTCCAGGGCAGCTGCAACACAGTGAGCATATTCTCTGTAGCCCTGGAGCTCACAGCACCACTAATAGCTCTGGAGGAGCTGGCATGCCAGCATTCCTTGGCTGGTGCCAGGAAAGCCGTGCAGAGTACACAAGGATTTGGCTCCCCTCTGCAGTCACATTAGAGGCACTCTCAGGTCTTCCCAGATTTTTCTTAAGTAATACATCATCTGCTTCATTGTCCTAGGAGGCTTTGCAGAGAGTGCAGCATGTGGAGAAGGCTCTTCAGGGAATCAACCCCTGTGCCATCACAGCGCACTTCCCCTTCATCACTGTGATTGACAGTGTCACAGTAGATGTGCACAGGGTGAATTAGGCTTATCTACAGAGGATCGTCCTACACTAGAACACCAGGAACTTGGCTCTTATTCCTTGCTATGCTGGGTGAGCTTCCCCCCTTTTCCTCACTGTACAGCAGGGGTGAAACCCCTTCTCTGACACTCTCTTCTTTTATAGCCTTAGGAAAATAATTTAATGTCTGTGCACTTGAAACATTTTATCTTAGCGGCCTCCTGACAGTTTTATGATCATTAACAAGTCTATGTCTCATATTCCACCTAAGATGTGCCACAAAGACCATCTGCTGTAATGGAAATGAAGATCTCATACTGAAATTACTGTATGTAACAGTATGTATGTATGTATGTAACAGCCACATTTTTACCCAGATGACTAACAGACTGCCTACCACAATACCTGACAATATTTCTCATTAGCATCTCTGGGAGCAAAGGTCCCAAGCAAAAAAGCCTACAGCCAGCAAAGAAAGTAATCTCAGCGTATCTTGCAAATATTTTGGACCTGAAAACACACAGCTGAAAACAGCTGTGTGACTGCAAGAGTATAGATTTCTTAGGACTCCAGGAGGTCCTGGGAGCATGGAACCATTCCGGGTCCTAGTCTTAGCATGGTGGGAGAAAGCTCCTGCAGGAACAGAGGAAACATTCTAGCCCACATTCAGGTTTCTGCAGATGTGAATTCCCCTTTTTTTTTTTCTTTTTCCTGAAGGAAATTTCCTCCCATTTGTCTGGGAGCCTAGATGCTTGACCAGGTCTTGCTGAATATTTAGCCAAACCATTAGACTAGGTTGATGCCTTTTGCACGTGGATAATTACCTGCTGGAGAAGACAGCAATGGGCTGGTCCTGCTTGTTTTGAGTCAGTGAGATAAGAACAGACAGCAAAATACAACTGCTCAGGCAGTCAAAGCCTTACAGGTCCTGTAGCTGTTGTGCCAGAGGATGCTGACACCAACAAGCTGTCGTTCCTGGAGAGCAGCTGCAGAGCACTCTCATGGTACTCAGCTTTCCAGGAAAAACAGGTTTCTCTTGACTGCAACGTCTGTATTCATGAATTTAACTGAGACCACTGTGACAGTAAAACTCCTTCAAATCAAGGTAGTTTCTAGGAGCAATGAAAAAATCAAAACAACCCAAACACCTGTTTTTAGTTTGAAGGTGTGTTTTCCCTGTAGGAGATTAGAAATAATGTCAGCAAAAGCCTGTCACACTGACAGCAGTCTTTCAACCAGCAGACCAGGAAACTAACAAGTCTCTGCAGCAGCATCCAGGCTAGTAGCTGTACTCAGTGTGTCAGTTAATGAATATGGCCCAGATTAATCCCAAACTAGATGGAAAAAAACCCTCTAAAGGCACTCAAATCCTGTGCTCTGAAAGCCACAGAGTCTTATCATATCTAAAGAATCACTCTGCAACAATCAGTTATCAGAAAAGAAAAAGTCTTCTTGTTGAGCAACTTCTTGTGAGTCCACATTTTGGCCCAAAATAAAGTGGGTGGGAGGAAATGCTTACAATAGCTCGTATAACTTTACAGTGTGGAGTGAATATCAAGTCTCTAAGTGGTAAGTGGTTGTACAACTCCAGGCATTGTCTGACTGTCAACCCTACTTCAGCCTGCCAAAGCAAAAAGCGTCCACACCATGCCTATGTTGAGCCAGCTTGGGATGGAAGGGTTGAAGGCTAGGTTGTATGTAGCTTTGAGCAATCTGATCTAGTAAAAGGTGTCCCTGCCTGTGGCAGGGGGGTTGAAACCAGATGATCTTTAAGGTCCCTTCTAACCTAAACCCTTCTATTATTTTATGATCTCCCAGCAGAGTAAACTATATTATAACTGGTCCAGCCTGTTCCCTGAAAAAGGAAAGAGCAGAAAAGAGCTCCTAGCTTGTGCCAAGATCTCCAAGGAGGCTACTATTCTGTTTTTTGTTTTTGTTTTTTTTTTTTTTGTGGGTGAGACCCACAGCATTTACTCACTCTGGCAGAAAATAGAATTATAACAGGTCATTGAGGAAAACCATATTATTATTATTACAGTCTTGACATGTCTTGCCCCTCTTGGTTTTCCCACCCTACACTCCAGCCCCACTGCAGCTCCAACACGTTGGTCCTCCTCCATGACATCGCCATGCTCCTACTACCCACCAGTGAGCTCCCAGCTCTTGCCGGTAGATGCAGGCACTGAGACATCAGGTTTACTTTCATTGAATGGCATCCTAAAATGGGGTTTCGGTAGCGCCTGGGCTTATGTGTGCACCTTTATTTAACTAAAATGTGATGCTGTTTATTTGGCCGTAATTATTTGTGACAGTCAGACATTGCCTGGGGAAGAGACAGCCTCTCCTCTCCCTGTTCTTGAGTCTACCCAGATGGGTAGAGCAGATCTAGATCAGGGGAGCAGGCTGGGTGTGATGGACACTTTGCCTGTGCAGGCACTTCTCTGCCTTGCACTCCAGCATGGCAAACTAGGCCAGCCAGGAATGTAGAAATCATTGAAGAGTGGATAAAACTGGAAGCCACCTGCAGATGTTTTGCAAAAGCTGAGAGATAACTTGAAGATGTCATTCTGGAGTAGGTATTTTCAACAGGTGGTTTTCAACCCCTCATCATCAGAAACTTGCAGGCTGAGGTTAAAGATTCTCTCCAACCCTAATTCCAACCACTCCAACTTACTTTTTGTAGTTTTAGTACTGGAAACACTTGCTAGCTCTTCAAACGTCCACTTCCCTGGATCTGACTGCAGCTCTAGGTTTCCACACCTCTCTTGTAACAACAAATTCCTTAGTCTGGTAAACCTCTGAAGTTTCCTTGATGTCTTATTTGTCTTTCTGTTGAATCTGCTCAGAAAATACCCTTCATCTTTTGCTATGAGACACAAGACAGATGTCCCTGGACACCTTTGCCTCATAGGTATGTCTGTTCTCAGCCCTGGCTGCAGATCATGCGATGCTTTTGCTTCATGAGTCAATGCTCATTTGACCTATGACTGAAGTGACTGATTTCAGTGGACGGTGCTGCTCCAGACTAACCATAAACAAAGGCAAAATGAGGCTTAGGCAGATCTCCGTGAATAATACGAGAAGTGGGGTAACGTAGGTTATCAGAAGAAATAATATACCCTGCTGTATAAGCCCCAATGGGTGAACATGATGGATCTTATATCAAGTAAGCAATGGTGTAAAATTACACAACAGACAAAAGCTGGAGCAATAAAAGTAGGTAAAGATAAGGGATTGTTATGGGTTTCCAAAAACAGTGGAAGGGACTTGGGAAACAAGCCAGTGACAGAAGTCTGGATTTGCGCAAAGCTCTCTTCCTCCTCATGCCAAAAGCACCTTTGCATGAAAGAATATGAAGAAACTGAAGCTGCTATAACAAAGGTACACAATGCCTAGCGAGATACAACATGAAAAGGAAGGTAGATACTCTCAGCTACAGGTATTTCAAGAACTTTACTGGGAGCCGTGTAATTTTGAGTGCCAAAAGCTCAGATACTTACATTCAAGCTCTGCACTCCCTTTGAAGCTAATGAGGAGAAACAGGTACTTTCTATCCATGACTGATCAACTCTATTTTAAATGTCTATTTTTAGGTGAACCTAAACAGTGCCTCACATATATGGACAGCATGGGTAAGATCTCCATTATCTATAAGGATGCAGAAAGCTCATACTTTGGGTGTCTGCATGAATATTGTGCAGTTTCTTATGTTCTTTGCATCCTCAGACTCTTTCCAACACGAAAATGTCAATAACAGTATTAACACTGGCATCTTCTTTCACCTTCAGCAACAATTCTGAGCAGTACATGGTGGCAACTTTGGAAAAGATTCCCAAGAGAAAACCCTATCAAAAAGATTCCAAAGTATTCTATCATTCCTAGTAGCTGCAAGGCCAGTTCGTAAGGAGTCACTGGTTTGGATCTAGATAAAATGTCACACAGAGGACTTGTTGCCAGGACTCTGGGGTCTTCTTTTCCTTTGCTGGTGGGACTGTGGATTTTGGCTATAAGGAAGAAAGCATAGAACAAGTTGAAGAGCAATTAGTTCTGCAAGAAAAGAAATTGGCCCCAGTAAGAATGTTGCTGTTTCTTTGTACTAGTGAGAGTTTTCATTACAGAAACCAAATATAAGCATAGAAATATTAGCCAAATACGTCTGTCTTCAGTAGCTGATTTTTTCCTAGGCTTAAATTTTTGCCTTTTGTGAAGGAAGAAGACAGATTTTATGTTTTTTTACAGGGGAAAGAAGATAAAAGATAATAAAAGACTTTTTTTTTTCCTATGAAAAAAGCTTTTCAATGAACATTCCCATTTCATCAAGAAATCATTTTCCATTGGGAAAAAAATATACTGAGGGAAATCTGACCAGCTGCTACAATGCATCTTCCCACTTCAGTGGGGTGCTTGCAATTTTAATTGATGGTTAGTACAGTAATGTGCTATTCTCTGATTTGAAATATTGGTGAATAATTATTCCAACCACCTGTTGGATCTTAGATCTTAGAGACATGTTGCTTCCATTTCTCGCTGGGGTTTAGCAGTCTCTTGAGATCTGCAACCCCTTTTAATCATGGTGATAAAAGATGGTCCTTTGATCAACAGCACAGCAGTACTGAGTATAAAGAAGAAACTAATTAGTGAAGCAGCAGATTGCTTTCCACCCTCCTCTTCAACCTGGCAGAGCTTCCAAATTGGAGGCAGCGTGGTGCTTCCACCACACAATGTTGTAAGGAGAAGGACCATATCTGCTGTAACTTTGTTGCTGTACTTGTCCATTCCCAGACATCAAGGCCACCATGACTGACAGTTGACCAACTAGTTGCATCTCACAGCCCAGAACAGAAAGGTAGCTGAACTCAGTTTGGTATGATCCAATACATATATGCTTTAGAAGGGAAAATGACTTATTACCAAGCGAAGCAACACCTGGGCAAAAGGGCTGAACAGCATTATAGGGTAAAATTCAAGCTAATAGAGAAATGAGAACAAGAAGAAATATATAATTCTGTCAGGATGAGATTCTAAGTGAGAACAATTGCAGCTAAAAGGCCTACTCCCCATCTCAGCCTGGCTGCATCATGTATCCCAGGACACTGGTTGTTTCAAGAAGTGCTTGTTTAAATACAGTGCAGAATCACAGCATCTTTTGAAAGCTGGGTCCTAAAAGTCACTTGAAAAATCAGAATACATTTCTCTAGATAATCTGGCTTGATGCTTTTAAAAGTAATCTACCTAAAAGTGTCTTTAGGAGTGCAAAGCACAAGGATCATAGTGGAACGCATGTATCTGTGAGTGTTTGTGCATGTATTATTGTCCTCTATTTGCTTTCACACTTGTCTTCCCAGTTGTTACTGTGCTTTGGAAAAAAAAAAAATATCAGACAAATATAAATTGCCAACGGTCTTTTAAAATAACATTTAGAAAGGATTCAGCTGACTAAATGCAGATGTCTCCACTGGAACTAGTCACCTTGGGCTCTCTTCAGCGCCAGCAGAGGTCTGCTTAAAATAGATGGTATTTGTGTGCATTAGTGAATGAGTTATTGCTGGGGAACCCCTCTGGCTCTGGGACAGGAACCAGGGCAACGATCTGCTTGGTCCCTGGCACACCTTCGCCTTAGGCTTTCTCAAACTATTCCTGGGCATGGGTCAGCAGCAGGATAAGCGCCATCCCTGATATGCTGCTGGGATGGAGCCACCCTGTGCTGAAGATGAGAGGAATTTAATACTAAGTAAAAGTCCCAACTGGTGTTTGGGCACTGGAAGTGTTTAGTTTACTAGAGACGTCCTTTTGTTGACGGGAGTACCAGGCATGATTTATCTCCTCTTAAAGTAGACACGTAAACACAGCACATGAATCATGCCTTAAAAGTGCCTGTTTTTTCTCACTGGCTATAAAGGGAGCCTGGGATATGAGCTCAGAGGGAGTGGTTCCCACACTTGCCACTTAAAGTGAGGTGGGTGAACTGCTCTCCTTCCTCCTGCACCTCTGCAACCTCTCCATCTGTAAGTCTCAGAACTGCTGTGTAACATACAATTCCCTTTCTTATTTTTTGGTTTGTGTTTTTTTTTTGTTAACCAGCACTCTCAGAGTTTATAAAGACAACAGACATGACTTACGCAGGGACAGATGTTCCAGATAGCCTCCTTAACAAGTGTTTCAACAAAGTTTTCCTTCTAGTACTCTGTCTGAGACAGAGCTCTGTGGTGGGGAATAGCAGATCACCTGGATGGATCTCAGATTTAGTTTTTTTCTGCTGCTGTTTGCCCTGTGCAAAATCCACTTAGCTAATCGTCAGGCTCTCCTGCAAATGACGGTAATGCTTGTGCTTAACACCTTGTCTCCTGCCTCAGGAAAATGACTTGCAAGTCTCTCCATCACAGCCAAACGTCCCTGTTACACTTGATTGTTTCAGCATGAACAAAAGCAGATTATTATTATTTATGAGAAGACAAAAAAACCAAACCCTAAAAATAGCTCACTATATTTAACCTCCCCAGCACCTCAATTCTCTACTGTTGAAAGCTCTTCCAGAAACTCACTTCAGATTCAGGAACAACTCAGCCACCAGCATGCATCAACAAGGCTATAAAAGAACTAATGAGATTTTGTCTGTTTGAAAACAGATTCTTGGTGGGGTGAGGTTGGTTGAGAGATTACGACAAACAGTGCCTGCTCATATCCTGATTTGGAGGCTAAAACTGTGTCAACAAGAAGCAGAGGGGAAAGAATTTTGTTGGAATCAGGAGGATATTGGAAAGTTATGAGATGGAGCAAGAAGATGAGAATGAAGCAGGACTCTGAGGTCATAATTATGTGCAAATGAGAAGCAAAATGGTGAAAGGAAACCTGAAGTCAGGCAGGTTAGGCCTGCATTTGTACCCTACAGGTCATAGAAGCATAGAGTGCTAGGTTTGCAAGGGACCTCAAGGATCATGGGATCCAACCTTTCACCAACCAGGTGAACTGCTGTTGTTGGTGGGAAGATGAGGAAAGGGAAATTTATCTATCAGAGGCAAAAGAAGTAAATTCTTTGGCTCTGGAAATCCTCCAGCTCTGCCATCACGCAATATTCTTGAATGTGACTTGTAGACATTTCTTTAAAGATGCTGCCAGGAGCTCTGGGTTCAGTATTGCCATGACAAAGGCTGCTGCTCCTTTTTTGGAACCAGGATGAATGCAACTTGTCATCACTAGCCTAAAACCTTATTCTCTCCATTTTCTGCTTTACTGACAAAATGCTCTACACTCAACTGCTTTCCCACTCAATCAGCAGTTGGGGTGAATCTGTTTGATTGGAACCCTACTTTGCGGTGGTTATATGCAATTATCTCTGACCCTAACCTTCAATTTCTGTCCATGCTGTTTGGCACTTTAGGGAAGACTGTGTCAGCACTGACATCAAAGCTGCAGCCCCATAGTTCTGCTGACCGTTCATGGTCATTCCTGAGCTTGGGTTCATTGCCCCTGTCTCCAGGCACGTAACAGACACCAGAACAATCAGTCTGCCACCCCAGGCTGATTCCATCACTGCAGGGAGAGCCCTTCCAGCCAGCTACCAGTCCCCTCACGACCTCAAGGTGCCCTTCAATGCCTTGATCACACACAGAGCAAGCTGACCCATGATATAGTCCTCTCAGGCAAACCTAAAGTTGAACTCCTTGTCTCACATGTCAGAGAAAAAAAGGGATATTTATGCATAATTTTTTTCCAGGGCTGGTCTAGAGCTAGCCAAACCACAGCAAATCCAGTACTCATGCAGAGGCATAACATCATCCATTTACATCTTCTCTTCACTGTGTTTTATCCTGAAGCTGGGAAAACTAGTGCTGTATTTCTTTCAAGTCCTTCATGCTATTTTTCAATGCCTACCACAGCTGAATGACACAAATTCTCCCATCATTGGCAGCCCCAATGAACCAACTAGAGACACAGCAAATGGGCCCAAAATTTCAGGCAATGTAAATCAAGCCACCCCACTGACGTCAGCTGGACTATGCTGGGGTAGGATCTCTTACTGAGAGTCTGGTTCAGAATACCAGCGCTCTCACAATCACAATACATGATTTGTGTCCACTAACATCTAGACAGATATGGATATCAGCACGTGCAAATATCAAATTACTGTTTCCCCAGATAGAAATACTCCGAGGAGCACTGTGCATTTTGGTACACACCCAGTACTGTGAGTTTTTGTTGATGTATATACATCTGTCTGTACTTTAATTTTAGCACAGGGCACAGACTATTCTCCATCTGGAAAAGCAGAGTGGATATCTTCTAAAAAAGAGATGCCCCATCTTGATTGTGAGAAAGGGCCTTTTGTGCTGGAATAATGGAGAGAAATTCTGCATTGAGATATACAGAAAAGCCTTTTGGCTTCGGTAGCTAGGAATACCTCATGCTAACAAATCACTGAATCAATCATGAATGTAGTATATACTAGTTTTCTTCAACCTGGGATTTCAGGGACTCTGGAAGTTTTGTTGGTTAATAAAGCTGAATGCAAGGTTCACCTTCAAGTTTACAAGATCTCCAACTGGTTCGATTTCTTTCCTCTAACTGATGGTTGATTTTTTCAGAGCTTGCAGGCAATGGCTGGCTTTAAAACCTCAAACAGAAGTCAGGCTTTTTTTTTAAGTTTTCCAGAAGATTCCAAGCTCCTTGAAAATTACAGTTGTAAAGGAAAATACATGTGTGTGCACACACATGTAGACACAAAACCAAATAAACCCTATCTATACAGAGGACCCAATTTAAAAAAAAAAACACACTTTTGGACAGCTCAGACATCCCTGATGATTCAGGCTTTTATTCAGAAGTCAGAGATTAGAAAACAAACCCAGATGAAGGAGAGGGGGGGATATTATGCCACATCTATTCACAATAGTGTTTCTTCCATGTCTTCTGAGAAGTTCGGGTTTTGGCCTCTTTGGAAATAGGAACTGGGGTAAAAGGACCCCAGCTGAGTTCAGCTGAGCAAGCCCTCTGCTCTCCTTGTGAGAACAATACAGCGAGAGCAATGACATCCTACAATTACTGCCACAAGACACTCATCCCTGCAGTCACGGTCTTCCAACTCCTGAACCAGCTGTCCCCAGTCGGTAATGAGTCCTAACTGGCAGGTAACAAGAAGGGAAACAGGCCTCAGAAAGAGAGAAGGGGAAATGTGGCCTCTGCCATCTGGAAAGCTGGTCACTCAAAACAAAGACCTGCAACAGGAAACCACTTCTATCAACATGGTTGACAGCCTGAGATAGAAGCCAAATGTCGTTAGTTGTAAGGAGGGCCAAACTTAGTAAAGCAGATGGAAGAGGGATGAAAACAAAATGGAAGAGCTTTCACTCCTCATGCAGGAGAGGACACCCCTCAGGTTTCCAGAAACACATGAGGTGCTCAGGATCTCAGTAGGTTTTTACAGCACCTGAGCAGAGGATGGACATGCTTCCTGTCCCACTATCTCCCCCCTCCCTTTCACCCACCCTCTGGCACTAGCTTATCCTTTTCAGTGGGAACTGAGAAAGAAAACTGATAGCAACAGTATTCACTTTAGGCATCGGTCCAAGCGCATTTTGCTTCCCCATACCAAATGTGAGGGTGATTCAATCCACGCTGAAAGATTTGGGCTTCTCTTGAAGCTTCAGAACAGGATCATGGCAAACAAATTGTTGTTCTTGGTGGTATTAGTCCACGCAGTTGGCATGAACCATGGTAATGGTCCCTATTGGTCCCACAGGTACACATACTGTGAGAAACACTTTCAACTGAAGCACTTTGTAAGGCTTTCTGAACAATCTGAAATGGCAGAAGAATGATGTCATGTGAATGCTGTGGATGTGTGGGGGAAATAAGGGACCATGCTGTGTAGCACATAGGTCAGGAATCTGAGAGAGTGATCCAATACCTTGAGGAACCAGAAGGGATTTACTGGTAGGAACATAATTCTCCTGTGTAAATTTGGTCTTTTGGTTTGCATGTGAATTTAATGTTTTCTTCTAAAAACACCATTCCAACAACGTGGACACCTTTCATTTAACTTTACATACCACTGCACCTAAATTAGGAGTAGAGTTTTGTAGTAGCTCCCATCCACCATAAAAGGCAAAGGTTGGGTTCTGGAGGATGATTCAGTCCATCCTAAATCATTACTCCCATTGCAGTAGCCTTCACTGACTACTGGGAAAAGCTTAGCAGACTAGACCTTAATTCTTGGTACCTCTCCACATTGTGGGGGAGAATGTCTTCATATCTACAAATAGCTTTCAAGCTGTTGGCTTAGATGGAAAATCAATCCTTAGTAAAACACCACTGGCATTATTAGTTTTATCCCAATATCTCCCATTTTTAGAAGGCTGGCCAGCTAGAGGACAAAATGATGCAGTCCTTTGTCAAGAAAGACAGCAATTTGATGGCCAAGAGTGACATCTGGTCTTAAACTGCCCTCAGGAAAACATATTCTTGACCATGTCTCACACTAAAGGTTGTCCTTGCTAACCAACAACTTGCTCAGCCTTTCTGCAGTGAAGAAAGTGCTCTAAGGACTGCAATGCCTGAATGTGGGTTTACATATATGCAATAATATATGCTAGCAAAAGCCAGAACCCATGCAATTTTCATTCCAGAAATTCTCTGCTGAAAATAAACCAATGATCCCTTACCCTCCTTTCTGCCTCCGAAACAGATAGTGGTTATCTACAGATTATGATTAATGTGTTCCTCACTAATGCTGTGGCAAGTTGATCCCAACTATTCCCGGCAATGGGGCAACTGAGATAGTAGTATTTGAATCCAGATGGTGTTCTCCCGAAGGGCAGGTAGGAGCTTTCATCTTTGTGCTTTCTGATGGTATTTGGGTTTAAAGTCAACAGCTTTTAGGAAAACACAGACAAAAGCATCCCCATATAGATCTATTGGGCATGCAGCTCAGTCTGTCACTAGTGGAGTGAGGGGAACCAGCCTGGAGATTGTGAGCTCATATCCTGCTTGGGTTAGGGAGGAATCTTCAAGGAGACACTGAATGGCATCCATCCATTTTGATTTTTTGCTTCTCCTGGGACAGAAATAACACTAAGCAACTGCACAGACTCATCTGGGTCCCAGATAGACTTGCCTGCTCCCTTTATACCAACCTGCTAGGCCCAGACATGCACACTGCTTTTCCACACCAATATCCAGGGGCTTCTAAACGAGAAGATGGCAAGTAACTACGAGCTATTTAAAAAGATGCTACCCACTCCCTATCATCCCACACACTGTCTCCTGGTGAGCACAAAAGGTTAAGTGAACTTGGCACGTGTGAACTTGGACCTGGCAGGAGTTAGGAATCTGCAACAAAACTTAAAGACAAGCGAGCTGCCTGGATAGGATCGTGTTCCAAGAGGCTGCGTACGGTTCCCCAGTGCCAGGACAGGACACTGAGTTTCTCGCCTGGTTCTGGGAAGATGTCCTGCTGCGCTGGAGGCATTTCAGCATAAAGCTGATTCCTGTGCTTTAAAGGGCAACATCCTGCCTGAAATACACAATCTCAGAGTCTTGCCTTTGGCCCTGGCATGCATGAGTCGTAGTCAGCATAGAGGTCTGATGTCTAATCAAAAGCAAAAATCTAGGCTGAGACAATCACAGTGCTGTTTCCTAGGGAAAGAGGGGGATTCTAATTTTTGGGCCCCAAATTTGTTCCCTCTCCGCCCTTGAGCCATGTACTAATGGCAGAGACAGCCAGTCTTAACCCACCACAGGACATGAATGCAGCAGCACCCCAGGCACTGTAAGAGACTGTCCAGCCCCTGATGCAGCTGGGGACAGAAAAGGGTGGAATGGAAGAGCTTGGTGAACTTGGTGGGAGAGGAGAGAGAAAGGAAGAGTGATGACGAGGAGCACTGGAAGAAGGGAAAAAGGCCATAAAGCTGGTAAAGAGATTAATTCAAAGAAGATAGATCAATGGATCAAGGGAAGATGGATACTGTGTAGACATGCAGCTCAAGAGAACCGCTAGGAACTGGAATCTCTTCTCTCCTCTGCAACAGACCATGCCAATGAGCATCTTCCTTCACTGTTTAGAACGTAAAATTCTGGATTAAAGAGTATGCAAAATTGGCCAGCATGGGAGAGCTCAACCTCCTTTGGAAATGCTAATCAGAAGGAGATGTGGAGCAGAAAAATAAGTAAATAAACACAGAGTGCAGACAAATAAACAAAGGGTGCAGCAAACAAAGTTTTGATTTGGGTTTTGACACTATGCCCTGAATCCTCAGTATCTTTGTGTCCTGAGGAGGCAAAGGATTTGTCACAGCTGTAAGTTCGCTGCTCCCTTCTGGTTCCACTTAGCCATGTGTGAGCGTGCGCATGTGTGCAAGAGGTGGAGCTGTGGACCAATCTTCACTCTGCACTTTTCTCAATTGGAAACAAATGAACATGCTCCATTTTCCATCCACTGGTTTTATAACAGTTTGAAATTAGATTGATTAGGTGTTTCCTTGCCAGCATCATCTATCTTGGTCTAATTACACAGCCTGTGCTAATTGCAGGAGCTAACCTGTAGAACTACACCATTCCCCTTATGTGTTTCTAGAGGAAAACATATAGGGGAATGCATGTTCATGCTCAGCCTGTTTCTCCCTCCTGCTCTCTCTTGCCTCGATGATTATACTTCTGAAATGATAATTGAAGGATTGGAAAGAGAACAGGACCTGGTAGAGAAACAGTGTTCCAGGCTCTGGAGAAGAGCCATGGGTCTGGAGCTCGGATAACAGAGTGCAGAGCAAAAACCTAGAGGGAGAGAATCTGGTAATCCAGCAAACAGCAGTTTGTGCAACACTTTTCTCCTTGGTGGCGAAGTGACTGGGAAGGTGTTCCCTTCTCTGTTTAAATAATGTAGTTTGAAACACTAGGGTCAGTGAGATGCACAGATACATTCAACCCCTGCACAGCTGCCACCACAGGCAAAGCAGGATTAGGACCTTGTCCCTTACAGTAAGTGACACCATCAAGGCCATCCAGCAAGCTTGGCCAAGGCAGGAGCCTTAACCCCCATCCAAATGTGAAGTTGGTGCTGTGACAGGGGACCCAGCCTGCCTCCTCCAGCATGTCTAGCACCTGCATGGAATGCAGACAGATGGACTTCAGGTCTATCCTTAGTTCCCTCCTTGACACTGCAGAGGAGAAAGGCTGGAAGGTGTGGGACTTGATGGAAAACGATGGTTCCACTCTGAAAGCAGGACATACAGAACTCCTGCTAAGACAAATAATAACTGAATTGAGGAACAGCTGTGAAATACCATGAGCCTTCAAGCAACCTCCAGAGCTCGTGGCCTTAAAATGCAGCTGGGGCAGGAGAAGGAACACTGCAAGAACTGTCTTTTATTCCTTTCCCCAAGCACCTGAGACTATTCTCTATGAGTAACAGGGCATGAGGCTGGGTAGACTTCTGACCTGATTGTGTTTGGCTTTCCGAAGTTCTTGCAGAGCAGGAATGATTGCTGTCTTGCTGGAAAATGGGAGTTGGTAAAATCAAAGTACCTTGATACAGAGGTGGTGCCTTAATATAGGAGTGGCTATGTAGATCTATAGATGGAAAGCCCTCAGTTTTGTCATCTTTTTCTATACCTGGACACAATGGCTGTATTTACGCTGGCAAAAGGAACCAAACCAGGGCTGTTTCTCTACTGCTGTCGCTCATGCTCTGTTGCAGGATATTCCCCATCCTGGGCCTGTGTATGATTGTCCACATCCCTGCAACAGGCAGGGAAAGGACATGTTTTATTAGATCAAGTTATTCACAGCCCCATCCAACCTGATTTTGAACACTCCTAACGATGGAGCATCCACAACTTCTCTGGATTCTGTAACCATCCAGATCCTGGATTCTGGAACCTGTTTCAGTATCTCTCCATACTCATAATAAAAAATTTCTTCCTTATGTCCAATTTAAATCTACCCTCTCTCATTTTAAAACCATTGTCCCTTGCCCTGTCACGACAGGTCTTGGTCATCTTCAGGACCATTCCTGGTGAGCAATACTTAGGGTCTCACCAGGCCTGGCTCACTCACAGTCCCCTAGTTCATTTCAGCACCCTGGAGCATTCTGGCATCTCCTGGAGGAAATCCAGGGCTTGTTTGCTAGTGTCCACTAGACCTGCTCTTCTGGAGATCCCAGGGTGGGAAACAGTTGGTGACCTGTACCTCTGCTCCCCTCTCTCTTTGGAGAAGACACCATGCCCACACAGCAAAGGGATGGAGGAATTTCCCTGGCTTGTGCCTTTGTTTCTGCAGCTCCCATCTGCAGCCAGCCAACACAGCAGGATGCTTTGAGACATTTGCTGCCATCTATAGCCAATAATAAATAGTGCAAAAGCAGGCAGAGAGCTGGGGTCTGTCTGCTGAATGGACTGCCTCTCCACAGGGGCGCTTCTCTCCCATGGGGATCAGAGCTGGCCATAGGGATGGGTGCAGGGAGGCAGGGTGGTGCTGTCTGAAAGAAAGCAGTAATTCTACCCCAACACAGATATGCCATGAAAAGCTTCTGCCCTGGGATCCACAGGAGAGTAGGATTGTGCCGGACATTTAACTCATGAGTCCACCTATAATAACTGTTACGTGCAAAAAGACAAGAAATGCAGGGATTATCTGCGATAATCTAAGGCTACGAATACCCCACAGGTGGCACACAGACAGGAAGACAGATAGACACACATACACACACTTGAAGGGCTTTGGAGAACACTTCTGCCCCTTCATCTTGGTGTCGGTCCTCTCTCTTTTCCCTTTTACATGCTGGTGCCTCCTGAGCAGATGCCTGGAGAGCAGCCAGCTCTGATTTTGGAACTGCCATTGCATCAGCATCTCCCAAACCTCAGAGAACTATTTCAAATGCACGAGAAAGGTTGAAGGTGGTGATTTTGTCTTGGCAGGCTTGGCATCAGATCATATATCATCTCTGCACTCACTCTGGTTTCCTACCAGACCAGCTGCAGTCACTGCTGTAGCACAGCCTTGTTCTCTATGCTCTGGTTATAGCTTCAGAAATGCAGATGCTTCATCTGTGATGGCTTTTTGGGGCTGTCACAGGCCACAGACACAGTTTTAGGGGTCCTGGGAGATTTGGGAGATTGCTGTTTGTTCTGAACAACTCACACCTTTGCAGCAGCCATTTAGCAAGTTTTGCTTTCTCCCTTTGACCTGTGCAACAAAAAGGGGGACAAAAAGTAGAACCTTGATGGTTTTCTCTGACAGCATGGTGGTCACAACCAGGCACTGGGGATTTACCTCTGGGAACACTGACAATCTGGATCTTCTAGCAAAGCCCCTCTGAACACTAGGCTTCATCCCTCAAATCAAAGCGCAGAGCTGGAGCACCTCTTTCTTCCCACAACCCTGCACACAAATGAAGGTTGCTGAAGGTTTGATGTCTGCTGATAGTGCTGTGCATCTGCCCAAGATCTCACAGGCAGCTTATGATAAAGCAATAATGTAAAGTGAGTAAGAGCCTTACCACTACCCCCGTGATCATGGCACCCCCTTTCTGCTCGCAAGATGAAGCAGGGGCTCTGCTGTGTTGCATCCCACCATCTACATCCTAAACTGCTCAGAAGGCCTTTGTGTACTCTGTTTCACAATACAGGGGACAGAAATACTGTCAGTTCTCATGTGCATTTCTTACCTGCTCTTGGACCACGTGTCTTTCAACTGCATGTAGCCTGGGAGTCTGCATGCCGCATTTCAGCCAGTGCTGGGGCTTTATGGCCAGTAAGACCTTCTTTCCTAGACAACCCCATTGTGTTAATTCTGTCCCCCCATGATGACATGATCTCACATGCCAGAGTCCTCCTTCCTTCTCCATTACTGGGCTTGAGCAGTCACCTGCAGGTGGGCAAGCTGCTGGTTACACGCATATATCTGCTCTAGGGACTGAGAGTGAAACTGCAGGCTGGTGGTTGAGGCACTGTGACCATGTCTCTTCACCACTGCAAAAAGTGTGGAACTATTAATTCACCCTGCTAGTGCAAACCTCAGAGAGGAGCAAAGTCTGTGTTGCAACACATGGTTGATGCAAAGGGTGTTTTGACGAGCACACCATGCAGGGAGCCCTTCCCCTTTGGGCTCGTGTAGGGGAACCCCAAGAATGACGCATGGCATCAGCACAAGAGAGACATTCACTGGGTGGGATCTTCACCAGACTAACTGGAGGAAAACATATAGGGTAAACCAGACATTTTTAGGACAGGATTCCTTTGATCTACTTTACACATCTCTTTACATGCAGTGAGCACTCTGCACAGATTATGTGCCTGTGTGCACGTATGTGGGTGTAAGCAGCGTGTTTGAGAACATGAGCTCTCCACCAGCAAATGCACTTTGCATGCAGTGAAACCAGAATCATCGCAGGCTTTCTAGCTTCCTCTCTTGATACTATCACTTGTGTGAACATGGGCTCAGTGCACGCAAGGTTAGCAGGGAGGCAATGCAGTGATGGGTGACCAGAGACACAGATCTACAGCCCATGCTGTGAGTGAGGGCTCTCCTTCAATCCCTGAGAGCTCAGGCAATGCATCTGACTTTCCAAGGACATGGTCTTCTCCTTAAGTACACCCCTCCAACAAAAAACACAGCTGTGAATTGCATCAAAGTACCCCATAGAAAACAGAAACTCAACTGATAGATTACAGCACCTTCCTTAACACCACACAAGTATCACCATCACTTAATAGACCGAATTTGTCTTCCTCTTTCAGTGAGTCATTTCATCCCCATTCAGATTTCTGTCTGCTCTCTGCCTATCCAGGCCACCACTACCTACCTGTCCTTCACCAAGGACATGCCACCCATCCCCACATTCTACTTGGGTTGGACTGTGCTTGAAGGGTGAATGCTCTTTCCCATTTCATGCAAGGCAGAAACCTGAAGCAGTGGATGCTTTATGTTCTTGTCCTCCATCCTTTTTCCTTCCTTCTTGCCCAAGAGTCATCAGATAAAGCTAATAACACAGCCTTAACAGGAAGATGTTTATGCTTTTAGGGCTGTTTGCACCCCCCTTCTCTCAGAGCTGCCACCTCCCAGCATTACATCCTGTTCCCAAGTACTTAGTGCAGCTAAATCAGAGGATCCCTGGGGCAGATTGCATTCAACTCATGGATACAGGGACACAGGCATGGCAGGAGGTCCCTCCAGAAGACACTCCTACCCCCATTTCAGCCTTATTACACAGCTCTTCATAGCAGGTGGAAAGCTTTCTCCACCACATACCTGCTTTTCATACACTGGGGACTTTGTAGAGCTGTATGCCCATACCACTAGGGGAGGGCACTCATCTGAGAGGGTTTCAATGTTCTGATAAGCCTCAGTGTCTGGACATTTTTATTTGGACATTTGTTAGCCTGCCTGCATCCACACATCACTCAGAATGTATTCATCCCCCCCATGCCCAAAACAAGTTCCTAGTGCAAATGCCACTGTGTGTGCACATGCTGAGTGAGCCTGGGGCTGCCTGTGAGCATTTGCGAGCTGTACAAGCCACTGCGTGGTGCCTCCCTCCCTCCTTCCTGGAGAGGCACAGGAGAAAGCATTCCCAGTGTGGATGATCACTGTTAATGGCCCAGGAATTCTCAATGCAGCTGCTGTTCTGGCACCAGCACAGCGAAGCAAGGTCCTGAAGTTAGTTGAACCACATCGACTTCCCTGCCAGGGTCAGATTTCAGAGGTATGTGATTGGGGATGCCCCAATGAAATGTTTCCAGCACCTGGCCTGCGCCCCCTTCCCCAAGCTTGCCATCACTCCTGCTGGAGGGAAACCTAAGCCTTTTCAATACGGGCAGGAGAACACGGCTGCCAGGAAAGTGATTTACAGCCCTGCGAAATCCCATCACTCAGCCGGCCTACAAGGCAACAGTGCTGCCATTGTGACAGCCAGCTTGGCAAAAGCAGAGGACCCCTGGGCAAGACCATCTTCCCTCTGCTTCCTTCTTTCCCTTCCCCTCCCCAAACCGTGGTCCCATGGCCCTGTGATCCTCTGATATCTGGGGGAGTTGTGGAGCAAAGCACATAAATAAGATCCATGGTCCATGGACTGTCTTGGTCTCTTGAAGCCAATGTATCTAGTGCGGGCAACATAGAGTTTAACGTCAAAAAAACAGAGAAGCTGAAATCAGGATGGGGTGGCAGTTTTACCTCCACATAACAAAGGACACACCATGTCCTTCCAAATTAGTTCAGCCCACCCTTTGGGGAAGTCTGTGCCAAGAACATAGCTGGTGGAGAAATATGGGCTCCTCCGCAGGACCAGTAAGTCTTCTTCAGAGCATGCTGTGGCAGTGAGTCCCCCACATCAATATCTGCTGTGTGAACTTTTGCATGTCCAGCTTCAAATCATCACTGTGGGGGCAGGATAGTAATACTTACCCATACCTCAGACCTTGGAGGAGCCAAGAGGTATTTGTTTATGTTGTCTTTCTGCTGTACCTTCTGAAGCATTCAGGTGTACCTGGATTGCTAACTCAGCTCAGTCACACTATTTATTCCAGGTGAAATGGATTTGGGCTGTTTAGTTCAGAAAATCAAGTAGAGCTAAGTGACAGATCAAGGCACAGCAGGGAATGTGGTGGGAAAGGACATAGTTCTGAAGGATCATCAAGATTGTTGGCAGCCAGGATGTTTCCAGAGCCTACATACAACTTTGAAAACAGAGGTGCCATGGCTGCCTAGGGAAAAGAAGCATTTGCCCAGGAGCCTGCAGTAAATGTGTGGTAAAGCCAACTACAGAAATCAGCTTTGTCCATCTTATACCACCAGCGTGACATGATGATCAGTGAAGCTCTGAATGAGTTCTGGTAAAGTTGGAAAACTTGATGCGAAACACTGTGGATGCTAAAAGTAAAAGCTGGAGAGATTAAAAAAACCAAATAAACAAAAAAGCCACTCAAATCTGGTATGTCCATGGGAAAAATGTCTTGCTTAGGAAGTCCCTGAACTTTGTATGGTTTGGGTATTGAAAGGAAGCATTGCATTATGTTTGACCTGTTGTATGTTTCCAAAGCCATCTGCTCTTGGCCACCTACAGAGAGGAGAGTCAGGAACGTTTGCTGAGCTGTAGGGCTGCTCTTGATAAAAAAAGCTCTGCAGATTAGTCTTTCTGCCTGCTGCCCTCTCGGCTATGAGCCTTCCCTCTTCAGAGATGTGGAGCAAATGTATCTGGAGTACTCCACCAGTACAGCAGGTCAGGCAATTACTGTGTTTTCTTTGTGTTTTGGGAGACCCCCAGGAGGGTTGGGTGGTGTTGTGCTGGATATGCAGTGTGAACTCAGTGAGGAGATGAACTAGGTTTTTCTCCTTCTTACTTCAGATACTGGAAGTACCTGAAAATTATCTGAAAGTATCTGAGAGGTGTTCCATCTGAGCTAGTCTCTGCAGGCTGTTTTCAGCCAGCTGAGAAAAATCAGTGCTGGATGAGGACAGCTCAATTTGGGAAAGGTTTTGACAGCTGGCTATTCCCTTCATGGCCTGTGGATGTGTGGGCTGGAGAAATCAGCTCAGAGAGACGTGCTTATCTTTCTGACATCCAGAGAAAGAAGTGCCTCAGCTTGGAAGATAGTAGTCCTTTCTTCCTTTCCACCTCCTCTCCCTTCTGGAGGAAAACCCTTAGGGATAAACCACAGACTGATGGAAAGACTGATGCATGCACCCATCCCAGCCAAAAAAGGGTGTGTGTGTGGGGGTGTTTGTGCAGAAAAAGGACCAAATAATTTTGTAAATAAATGAGACAGGACTCCTGCCAGACACAAGCCTGTGGTGATCCTCATGGTCTTGCATCTTCTCTGCTACTGCTACCAACTAGACCTGCTCTGGTGGGCTGGTGTTGCAGGTCTCCACGCCACTGCCTGTGGTGTTTACTGACATGCGCACCTCTCACTTAACCATGTATCAGATACAGAGCAAATCTGTCCAGTGAGTCAGGTTTGGTTTGAACCGTTAACTTTGTTATAAAGGCTGGGCTACCCACACTTGTGTGGGAGCGTTCTTGTTTAAAGAAAACATTTCCCTGTGGGTTTGATGGTGTATTTCAGCAAAAACTGTGGTATATTCTCTGCAATCGTAGTGCTCCTTCTGCTTCCTTCTTCTGCCCTGCCCCCCCTGCCCTTGAGGGCCCACAGAGCAGATCAATCCTGCTTCATAAATATTTTACCGGCTACTTAAATATGCACCAAAGAGACTTTTCAACACAGATCAGAATCCTGCCATCAGAAAATGATGCTGTGCCACCAGTGATACCCAGACAAAGACCCTGCTATGCCACCAGGAGAGCAAGACCCGTGGTTGGTCAGGGGATCCCCTTCTAACGTGGTCCCTTGGACCTTCATCAGGAGATTTATCCCAGCTCCTTTCTGTTGAAAGGGGAAAACATGAAGAGCCTATGGAGAGGGGTTCAGGGAGGCTGTTCATCCAGTTGATGCTGTGTGTCCTCCACTCATCATTTGAGAGAGGTTCAACAGAATTGTTCCATCCTTTCTCCAGCCACTGTCTCTAAGAGAATCTTGATCTCCTCCATGTGGCAGGTGTAAATGGAGAAAGGACCAGGCAGAGGCACAGCTTCAGGCTGAGAGGATTGCATTCATCCTGGGGTTCAGCGTCCCCACAATGTCCATGCCCCCGATACGCCCTGTCTTTGCTCTGCACGTGTCCTTGTCCTTGCTGTTTTCATGTCCCCTCATGTGTGAGAGGGAGGGAACATGCTTGAGCTGCATCTCCCAAATTGGAGTCCTATCATCACTGACTAATTTCTTTTCCTACCTATGGCACACTGGGGGACAGATCTGATGTATTTTTTTCATTGGCTCACAACTGCAAGCAAAAGAGCCCCCTCTCAGCTTTTACTCCAGCATTCTCAATGACAGAGGAGTGTCACTGCCCTTGTCTTTGAAGGAGGCTCTAGGATAAGGAGGTTAGAAGCATGAAGCCTCTCAAACTAAGCCTTTTCTATTGGATATTTTGGATCCTGGGACTGATGAAGCTCTGCATGAACTTGAGGCCAAAATACCTGGTTTTTTTGCTGAGCATACTTATTTCCCTGATCCTTCCTGAATGCCTGGTATGCTGTGTGAGCTGAACACTGATAATGGGCTCTTGGGGTGCATGCTGTGTACCTGCACGCAATACCTCTAGGAGCGGACTTGCTTTGCGTAATTCTAAATTGCTCAATAAGTACTTCATGAACAAGTAAGAAAACCCAAGGGTTTTGAAGGCTGCAGACTTGCTGGGACAGCATTTACCCCACTTCCTCTTGCAGCTGCCACAGGCCATGGCACAGAGCTGGTGTGGGTCTGAATTTTAAAGAGCGTAGAACAAAAATAGCACTGCTGCAAGTTTTACTGACCTGATGACTTTTACAAGAAAATAATAAGCTCTTTCCTGCAAGACAGACATAAATACATGGTCAGATGCCTGCCTTTATTTCCCACCCTTATAGATATTAGCAAATGTATCTGTCTCTTTCCAGTCTTCCACCTCTTTTAGGTGCTTTGCACTATTAGATAAACCCGCAGTAGAAGGAAAGGAAATAGATTAAAAATTGATCTGCTCTACCTCCTGGGAGTTCTGTGAAAGGCTGCATCCCAAAGTGTCCTAGGTAAAACAGGAGTAAGGAGAAACAATACCCCTTAAGAAGGAGGAAAAGAGCAGTGGGAATATTAATTAAACTGAAAAGATATATAGCTTGTGCTGCCTATGTACTTATGTAGTACATAACCAGGCAGATGCTGGATGGGACTATCAAGAAGCAGGGCAGGTGCTATTTCCAAAGACCACTGGTGACTAAGGGAGCAGAACTGGCACCAATTCAGAGGCTGGTTCTCCCAGTCATGGTGACAGTGGCCCAGAGTTTTAGAGAATATCTAATGTTTCAGGGGTCTGAAGTTGCAGCACTTTCAAAAGTCTTGATTCTGCAGATCCACTTCTATGTCTGGAGAACAGCAAAACCTGGAAATCAGGTCGGCATTCAGAGGATATAGATTTCCTCACGTATCACCTGCTTTGAGCACAAATAGAAGGTAGTCCCAGTCACTGCTGTGTTCATGCACCAGATTCCCACGTGCCCGTGCTCTGCACTGACATTATACACCTATCCAGAAAGTCAGAACATGAAGCAGACACAAACATGCCATAAAGCACCACCAATACAGTAAACACAGTGAAGATTACACAGACAGATTTGGCTGGCCTGCATTAGCTATTTTGCAGGGCTTCAGTGATGCAAAGCAGCTGTCAGCTTGGTCATTCCCATGGACACCGTCTCATATTAGCCCAGCCTTGCACTTGGGTCTGGGCATACTTGGGAATCTGCTCCATGGATTGCACCCTCCATCCACATACATGGATTTCGGGACACTGAGGTATACTTCAAGGTATTGGCATGCTGTGCAAGTGCCTGGAAGCCATGGACTATGAATAAGAAACCCACTGAACAGAAGCCAGCTGTGGAGAATGTAATTACACAGTTAAAACTCGATGACCACTGGCACTTGCACAACAAAGGAAACCCAGCTGGGCTGGAGGCAAATTGCTTTTGTTCTGCTTGAGAAAGGAAGGTTTTGTTGACAGCCCAGATATCAGCTTTCAGACAAGAATATTTAGAAAGAGCCACACAACAATGTTTTACTCCATTAGATAGCTCTACACAGGCTGACAGGGCTTCCCTGTCCTAGAGGACTGCCATTCTGTGATGGGGCCATTAATATAGCAAGTCAGCTCATCTTATCCTCCAATCATCACCATCATCTGGAAAAAAAAAAAAAAAAAACAAACTTTCCGAAACACATTAAAAATGTAGTGAATCATTTAGGACACATTGTTTGCTTCCTCCTCTCCTTCCCTGAAAGACAGTTGTGTGCAGAGGGGATTGCCTTGGGGTTTTGAAGATCCTGATCAGGTTTCTTCAATATATTCACTGTTGGGAAGTTGCCTTAGGGAAAGAAGGTAAAATAAACAGGTCTTGGGTACAGAGAGGAAGGTGGAGGATGTAGGCTGGGTGATCTTTGGAAAAATCATGTCACGACTGAATTGTTAGGTCTGGTGAGGACTGTGTCCACTTTGTCACAGAATCACAGAATGGTTTGGGTTGGAAGGGAGCTTAAAGATCACTCAGTTCCAACCCCCTCCCATGGGCAGGGACACCTCCCACTAGATTGCTCCAAGCCCCATCCAACCTGGCCTTGAACACTGTCAGGAATGGGGCAGCCACAGCTTCTTTGGGCAACCCTTCCCTTCCCAAAACGGAACACCTTCTTAAGATCCCATCTAAATCTACATTACATTTATTCTAAATCTAATCTTAATTTTCTTAATCATATATAAAATAAGCTTGGTTGTAATTGCTTTGGTGAGATGCTGGATCTGTCTTAGAAACACTCAGTGGCAGAGAGTCTCTCATTTCACGAGGTAGTGTTCTTCCCTGCCCAACAAATTCTCTGTTAGAAAGCTTCTCCTGACATTCAATGTGATTTCCTTTGCATTAATCTAAGGTCATTAAGTCCTGTCCCTGAGGGACATGGGGAATATTTTTTTAATCTTCATTCCTTTATATAGAAGCCTTTTATGTCTTGGAAGGCTGTAATCATGTGTCTCCTTGATCTTCTCTGCACTAGACATCTCTCTCCCATGTCACAGATCATGAGGTCTGTGTTGCTCTTGGCCACCTCAGGACATCCAGGCTGACAGGGCTTTGCCACCCTCATGGGGCTGCCAGAGTGGGACAAAGGCATCTCACTGGATGTATGAGAAACCATTATTCCTGGACTCCATTATCTAAGAATGACAAGACTGCTCAGCAACAACGAACAAAAGGGGTGCTTATGGCAGATGCATAACCTTTGAGCCAAAAATCTTCTCTTGTGTCCTCAATAACTTGATAGAGGCTGTACTGACAGGTAGGTGGATACAGGCTAAGCACATCATGTGGTGTGGGGAGCCCTCTTAAGCCCACTGGGTCTTTCTAGAGAGGGAGAAGAATGTTTCTTAATAGCATTGGCTGTGCTTGGCTGAAAGAACTGTGGAGCAACAAAGCAGTTGTGGGACATCTGTTAAAGTCAGGCAGTGGTAGGCTTGAGACACTCGTGCAAAATGTAGTTAGATTCATCACTGCAAGGTGTTGTGGCATGGAGGACTTGCAACGATTGAAGGCATGAGCAAAACAGACTTTCTTGTGAGAGCTTGATCCATTGAGGGTATTCAATGAAGAGACCCCAGTGCTAGCTTACAAGTTGGGTGTGTCAATGGAGTGGACTAGTCTTTATCCCATGGGCAAAACATTTTTCTTCTTTAAAGAATTCTGGAATTTGCTGGAGTCTTTGAACTCTCAGGACTACATCACATTAAATGCTCTGCTTTTACTGCCTGGGAGTTGGCAGGTGTCTGACCTCTGCCTTAAGGAACTGCAAAACCATGCTTGGTTGTGATCCCCTTGATCTTCAATTCTAACATCCTGCTTTTGATTCTGGCCAGCAGCTCCTGGATCAGATGAAGGTGAAAGAAATTTTGTGACACAGATATTAAACTGTCTTCCACTGGGAGAAAATTCTTGGCCTTTATTTAAAACAGACTGGCTTATGTGCCAAAGAATTATAGTATAACCCCAAAATGTTATTAATGTTATATTAATGGTACTTTGATCCATTTTTATGCCCATACTTGAATTCTTCTCTACCTCTGGTCATAATGCAGTCTTATGACAAAGAGTTCCACATATGAAATGTGCATTTGCACATTAAAAAACAGCATGAGGGATGGTTATTTTACCCAAAGGTTAATAGAGGCTACACTTCCTAAACTTACTGCAATTTCATACACTTTTTCATGAGAAATGAGACAGGAGACAGTTTTGGAGGAAACAAATTAATACCCTGCACAAACTCAGCTTATCCTGCTCAGTAGACCGGGAGAATAAAACAATATCCATGAGCACTCAGATGCAGGGGGAGAAGGAAGATGGCTATTTCAGAGTGGCTGCTGAAACCACACTGTCATGCACAGTTCCCTTTGTAAAGATCTCTCAAATTGATTAACTCTGATTTTTCTATACCCCTCCTCCCTCCCATGCTGGGTTGATCAGCAGCAGAGGCAATGAGAAAGTGGAAAGCTTTTCTGGCCAGACTCCATCCTCTACAGGGGCAAGAAGACACTGAGGAACACCAGCCCCCATGCTCATTTTCCCCTCAGATCATCCACTACTGCTCTGCTAGCATCAACCACCTTTGAACAGGAGCTGGCATAGCCAAAGTGCCCATGAGATACACGTCTCTGTATGTATGCTCTCCTCCACACTGAGCATCCTTCAAAACTGAAAATAAAGTTCCCCCCTCTGAAATAAGACACCAGACTCACACAATAGATCTTGGAGGGGGAGGACAAGAAGATGTTGGTTTTGGCTGCTTGCCTACAACAAAAGCAGCCACCACTCTAAAACCAATAGATCTCTATTAGTGATTCCTGTGGGAGGCACAGGCTAAAGATTTGCATTAGTATTCGTAGGACAAACACATTTTGAGGCCACAGATAAAAGTCTGCTGCTGTTATGCTTATCTTTCCACAGGCTTGCAGCAAAACATATCTCTCCACTGAGGAACTTATGGCTCAGGGCCCAGAAATTAAGGTGTAAAGCTGTTTGGGTGCTAACTTCCTGAGATTTCAGTTTCTACCTAGATGGACTGAAAGCCAAGCCTGAAGAAAAAAGTTGGGCAAAGGACAGAAGAACCAAAAAAGGAAGGGGCTTCTCAAAGTCACCTCAGGGTGATTGGCAGAGCCAGGAATAGCACACAGGTTATTCTGGTGCAGAGCCATCTCTGCCGTATAAAGGTTAAATATCTAACATCGTGTGTTGTTCAAAGCTTTTTCTGTAGACCACAAAGAAAATCAGGAACAACCACCGTACATGGGGTGAGAGGAGAGGTCTGACTATAGAAGAAACTTCAAGAAAGAAAATCCCAAAATAAGAAGGACGTGGAGCTCTTGGAGTGAGTTCAGAGGAGGCCATGAAGATGCTTCAAGGGCTGCAGCACCTCTGCTATGGAGACAGGCTGAGAGAGCTGGACTTGTTCAGCCTGGAGAAGAGAAGGCTCCTGGGAGACCTTAGAGAAGCTGCCAGTGCCTAAAGGGCCGACAAGAAAGTTGGAGAGGGGCGTTTGACAAAGGCAGGTAGGGACAGGACAAGGAATGGCTTTAAAGCTGCAGAGATTTATTTGAGATATGAGGAAAAACTTCTTCCTTGTGAGAGAGGTGAGACCCTGGTACAGGTTGTCCGGAGAAGTTGTGACTGCCCCATCCCTGTCAGTGTTCAAGGCCAGGTTGGACAGGGCTTGGAGCAACCTGGTCTAATGGAAGGTGTTCCTGCCCATGGCAGGGGCTGGAACTGGATGAGCTTTGAGGTCCCTCCCAACCCAAACTGCTCGGTGATTCTATGAAATAATTTTTCAAAAAGCTAGATAAGATTAATCCCACTGGCTAGTCTGTGGCTCAAGAAAGGCCAGCAGCACATTGTCTCCATCCCAGCTGGTTTTCCCATGCCATGGTCCGCAACAGCCAGTGGTTTACAATGTCTTGACAAGAGATCCCCAGATAAGCAACAGAACCAGAGTAAACACCAGCATTTTTAAGTAATGGTCAGAGGATTAAATCATGGTGGTCTGAAGGAAATATTGGTGGCTAACTGTTCCCTTGGCTACAGAAATGTAGAAACTGTTGACTGAGCGGTGGCTATGAGCCTTTTTTGTTATTTGTATGTTCTTCATTATTTCTCGGTGGAGGTGTGGACCTTGTATCAAAGCCACATATCTGTTAATGAAAGGCTTTGGGATTTTTATTCACCTTTCACAAACTTCCCTGTGCTCATCACTGCCAATGAAACTGAGGACTGCAGATGCAGACTCAAAACCAGGCCAGTATGGCCTGAAACAGCAGGTACTGTCTGTGTTTTTAGGTGCTCCTGAAGAGGATGGGACTCCATGCAATTGTACCAACTTCACCATTACATTAACATGAAAACAGATGGCAGGGACAGGAACTTGCCATGATTTTTTCAGGAGTCTCTTCTCAATTGGATATTTTCTTTCTGGTCTTTGAACTAAATAGGTTTATTTACAAGCATATAAATAGCTGTTTTTTCGCCTTTTTTCCCCAGGAGGAGTATTGTAAAAATTTTACTTAAAATACATAATCATAGATTTGAAGCCCCATATTCTGGAGAGAAAGGAAGGATAAAATTTGCAGCCTTGCTGCAGCCTTGGAGGGATTTTTATTGGTAAGAACTGCTTGAATTACTACAGCAGCTGCAGGTTTTGACCAGAAATTGGAACTGTCCAGAAATTAGTACATCATAATCACTTAGGCCAAAATCCACCACATATACTTGTGCTGTCCTAGGATAAGTCCCTCCAGCTTAGTCAACAGGGAAAGACAGACTCTGCTTGTGAGGGGTGAATGCATCTTTTCCAGGTCTCTGTCTTGCTTCACTGACCACAGAGGAAAATCCCAAATCTTGCTTTGCCAAAAGCTGCTCAGTGGCCAGAAACAAGGTGTCAAGTACAACTTGATGCTCTGCAGTACCTCACTTGGCTTCCAGCTCCTGCTCCATGGCTTCCTGATGGGCCTGTGCCGGGTCTACCTGACCTTGGCAGATATTTCAGACGCCCTGGGTGCCACTGTATGACTACATGAAGGCAAATGAATTGAGCCTTCATTGGCTATGTAGAGTGAACTGAATCTCTTCCCAGGCTCATCACTGAGCTAACTGGAGCTCCAAGGACAAGCTCAGACCACAAAGCCCAGGTAAACACCTATATACCATAGAGCATGCAATAAGAGTCTCATGCCCAGATGCCTATGGGAAGGGGGGAAGAACCTGGACCAGAACAGTCAGTCACTGCCTTTCAAGGCTTTCAGCTCCAACACAGTCAAGAGGAAACAGGAACATTTGGAGAAGAAAGAAGCTTCTTTAATATCCCCCTGAGATGCTCACACAGCTACTTGCAATACCTGTGCTCACTTCATCCAAAACAGTCTGCATTCCCCAGGGAGCACACTTTTGGCTCTGCTGTTCTTACTGCGACTGTCCTCTTTCAGTCACATTTAGGACTCCTTTTTTTCTTTTTAAATTCATGCACAAAATGCAGGATTTTGTTCTTTCCAAAGGTACATTTCCTAAATTTAAACACGGAAACATCAACGTCAACACCCTAATATGGAACATCACAAATGTAACAAAAGACCATGGGCATAGTTCCCCAAAACACTGACCAAATGAAACCGATTTCCTATTAACACCTGTTCATATACAAAACCCAATAATCCCCAGAGGAGTGAAAACACTTGAGATAAGGTAGATTATTTTCTTTTAAGTTGCCTGACGCCTTCTTCTACCTCAGAGTGGCTGGCTACATGATGAAAGTGAAAATCAACAAAAGAGCTTTTACTTTCAGTAACTCCCCCAAAACTCTTTAGATGTCTACTTTGTCAACTCCTTCGAGAAGGTGAATTGCTGAAGGACATGCAGAAAGAAGGTAACAGTATTTTCTGACTCATTTCCCCTACCCTTTAAGGACAAGAGTAACCAGCAGTATTAGGACTACAGATTCCCACCTTTACCTGGTGTTTTGTAAGTCTGGTTTTCTTTGAGCCTTCGCTTCTGGAGTCATAGGCTTGGGGACACACAGATCACATTTAGAATAAAATCAAGCATTTACCTGCCATGGCAGCAGAAGGAAGCTGGAGATTATTGACTCCAAAGTGCCAGAATAAGGGGAGAGAAAGGAAGAAAAATAAAATTTTCCCTTTTTGAAAAGCCTGTGATATTTTAAACCACTGTCATAATTTTGTCATTATTTTCTACCTGTAATCATTCAAATGGGTTGCTAAGGCTGGGTCTCCTTCACTGCATCATGGGTGCTACCTGCAACCCTCTTTCATTAGGAGGAAAAAGAGATGTCCATTGGATTGCAGAGGCTGAAGAGGGTTTCTTCTGTATGACAGAAGGGACAAGACTTACAAGGTCTATTGTTGTCATCAACTGCCAAGACAAATTCAGAGCAGAGAGTGTTCATCGAAACCAGGGAGCCTTTGAAAACATCCTGCTGATGTCGCTAACCACGATTCCACAAACACAACATTACTGTCTTAAAATCAGGGAGAATGGCCTAAAGCCCACTGTGGTTAAAAATGCAATAATAAATCTACAAAACCGGAAGCAGATAAAGGACAGGAAAAAGAAAAAAAAAGAAGAGAATGATGAAACTCTAAGCCAACAGGCTTGGCCTTTGCCTAGCACTTCTGTTTGGGGTGGCTGATGGCTGTCTAGATAAGGAGCAGAAGCAGCATCTGTCAGTCTGCACTGATGGGACCTGGTAGAGAGACAAAGTCCCCTGAGGGCTGCTCTGCCCCTGTACAACCAAGTGGCTCATCTTGCCTCACTACAGATACCCATGGTATTATGAGCTCACCTCTCAGGCATTTCAAACTGCAGGGCAGAAAGATGTCATGGCATCTTATCACTTTAGGTACCTGCTATTGTATCTCCTTGCTGAATCTCTGCTGCCTATGGAGGAAAACTGGATTATCTCCCTCCCTTGGAGATGGAGAGGCTATTGCCTCCAAAAGTGAGAGCCATCTCATCTTCTGAGCAAGTCTGACAATGTTATGGCCAATGCCATGCTTGCTATGGGGACTCCTACCTCCAGGCAGCAGATATACAGAAAACAACTTCACACAGGTTTTCCCACAGATCCCTCACAGTAAACTCAGGTCTTGGTCAAAAACACAGACCCCTCTTTTTCTTTACACTCTTCCCCACCCAGCCTTGTGCACTTGCAGCATGATGTTACGGTTCCTTCCCCCTTAGTGCTTTGCATGGCTGGGTGAGCTCTCCTGCTTGTGTTTTCAGGGACTGGGAGAATAGAGGGTTGGATGGGAACTCTTGAGGCTGGGGACCACAGCATGCTTTTCTGAGGGCAGGCTCCAGATGTGGCTGCACTCTGGTTGGTACTCATCTGTCTTCCTACGACTTGTCATAGCAGATCCTGCTATCTTTTCCTGTCCTCCCGCTTTGTGTCTGTCAGGGGTGGGGAGAAACTAGGATTGAAAACTCTGCAAACTGCCTGGGTGGACCCAAACCTGAACTCCTGACAACTTTCCTAAAACTTTATGAAGTGAAATATCTTCTGAAAGCCAGGCACATCTGAGAGCCTGTTCCATGCTGCCTTGGAAAGGAAAGCAGCCTCAATCCTGGGGGAAGGGTCCCTGTCTCCTCTGGACCATCTATCTCAGGAAGAGGAATCCCATTTATTTCTCTCCCATGCTCTTGGCCCAGCCTTTAGGGTCCCGCCTTCAGACTCTCCTGTGCCACTTCTCCTGCCTGACCGGTGTCATCAGTCTTCATGCTGCCGTACCACCACCTTCTTGCTAGCATTTCTGGGAAGGGATGTGCAGCAAACTCCCTGCACAGGGGATGCAAGGTGGAAGTCAAAGGCTTAGTAGGCAGGTTATAAAGCAGGCAGCCCTCTTTCTCATACTTCTGTCAGCAAAACCCTGGAGAGGATGGGTTTGGGGATTTTTTGTTGTTTTGTTTTTAGTTTTGTTGCTTTTTTTTTTTTGTGTATGTGTGTGTTCTTCCTCCTTTCCTTTTTCCTTTCCTTTCATTTTTCCTTTCCTTTTTCCTTTCCTTTTTCCTTCCCTTCGTTTTTCCTTTCCTTCCTTTTTCCTTTCCTCTCCCCTCCCCTTCCCTTCCCCTCCCCTCTCCTCTTTTTCCTTCCTTTCCTTTTTCCTTCCTTCCCTTCCCTTTTTTCTTTCTCTTACTCTCCTTCTTTCTTTTTTCTCTTTTTCTCTCTTTCACCTTTTCCCTTCCCACCCCCACCAGCAGCTGCCTCTTCCTTCCCGTTCCCAGTCCTTGCCTCCTGGAACGTCACAGCTCTGGTCTTTCATGAGCAGTGTGTGGTATTATGACTCCGGCGATGCTGAGTCCTGCCAGCACGCCTCAAACCACAGGTATCTGAACCTATCCTAAGACCCATAACATTGATTAATATCTTGATTCACAACTGATAGGGTCAGCACCATTGGTTTCTGAGATGGGACACAGCCTCACTCCCTGCTCCCTCCTCTCCTCCCTGCAGACCCCTTTTCCCTTTGCTTGGGGAGTCTAGGGGGGAATCTATGCCAAAAAAACCACCAGCAGCAACTGTGGGCAGGGAGTGTGGGAGCTGCCAGCAGCAGCCGGGAGCTGTGCATGGTTGGGGTGCTGTTACAACAAGGCCAGCTCTGTGATTACGGCACATTAAGCCCTCAGTGTGGTACAGGCAGCTCTGGGGCATGACGTCCTCCCAGCTCCAGCCAGTCAGCACCGGCATCCCACTCATCTCCTCCTTTTGCTGGGCATGGAGAGGAGACACTGGAGGGCTTGACAGGCTGCTCACCTGGAGCTGAAGGCAGCCACAAGGAAAGGCATGGCAGGGAGAAATGCTGTAGTGACCATTCAAGCCTCAGCAAGAAATGGAGGAGAGGGAGAAAGGTCCCCAGAGTGAAAAGCACAGGCTGAGACCATTAAAAGAGGCCATATCAGCACTGGAGCATGTTGCAAAGGGCATCCATTCATCTTTTGTGGGAGTAGAAGCATCCCAATGCTCCAGGGATACTGGGGGTTGGATGGTGGTGGGAGTCCCTGTTTTGGAGCTGTTGATGCCTTGGATGTGACTGTAGCAGGGAAAGGAGTTAGTAGCATGCTTGTATTAGTTTCATGCCCATGGTCTCTGTGCGTGCCCTGTGGACCCTCACCCATGCATTGCCCCAGTGACAATGCTACTGCTTTACGCAGCAGATTTGGGTAAATAGCAATTACAGAAGGAACGGATGATTTGCCTTCATGTCAGCAGAAACAGTAAAACTGACAAATGGAAGGATGCAGGGATTCACCTGGGCTGTCTGCTCCTACTCTACCTCAGACATTTCCTCCACCCAGCTCCATTCACAGGATGACAGTCAGTCCACCCTCTGGCTTGGCCATTTTTCTGCTTATCTCGGTAACTAAGAGCCCTTATTGCCCTGGGAAGTGCTGAGTCAGGTCAGCCAAGCATATTCCCGCATTGACCCTTATGGGGACCCTCTTTGTGTTCAGACTTGCTGGCACAGAACTACGGCCGGATCCTTACCTGGGTGCAAAACAAGAGCTGACTCTGTTCCATTTTCAGCAGCTGAAGCACTCTCCCTCCCCCTGCTTCTCTATAAGCTTGAGTAATTTTTTGCTGATGGCAGAGTAAACTAGAAAGTACACAGTAGCTGTAACTTTGAATGGCTTGATTTCCCACTTCCCGTTCTACAAAATACAAGCAAAAGCCACTTAAAGTTTGATTTGTGGATCACACCAACATTGCCAATGACGCCAAGAGATGCAAGGGCAAAATCAGTATAAAAAATTTGGTAGGAGTAAAGAAAAAAAACAGTTTTGTATTGCACAGTCTGCTTTAAATGCTAATGCTAAATTTGCAAGCCTCAGAGATTCAGATATCATGATTTGGCATTCTTTAAGAACAGACACAAATCTATAGCGGAATTAATCCTTGTCCTGTGGTTTGAAAAATCCAGTCTGTCAGCATCCCTCCCCACTGTCACCATAGCCAGAAATGAGTGACACTCCCTCCCTTCAGATCCCCCCCCCCAAACTCCTCTTGTTTAAATGCTTTCAGAAAGGCATCCATTGTACAAGGCAGCCAGCCACAAAAGAAGCTACTGAAGCATGGCTGAACACAGTTTGGAGAAGCATCTGGAAACTGGGGCTTGTCATCTGGCCTGGATGTCTCAATCTGCAGAATCCTCTCTTTTCCTGTCCAGATGCAACTCAGGGCCAGGAGACCAGGACCAGCATGTGCCAGTCGGGCTTCTCCAGTTTACCTTCTGGCTCTCCTTATTTCCCTGCAGTGACACTGATCGACATTAGATGAGATTCTCTTGGCCTTTCTTCACTCCACAGGAACACCACTGATTTACGCCAGCAGAAGGCTCTGACCCCTTGAGATTTGTGGTTTCTATGACGAGGCTAAGGCAAATCATAGAGAAAATCTGATCCCAGGAATGAAACAAAAAAAAAAAAAGCCCAAACAACAACAAACATGCTTCATTGTGGTGGAGAAAGTCTGACGGAGAAACACCAGTTGTGGTGGGAAATGAATTGGGGATGAAGCTGGTGCTCTGCAGTGTGATCATATGGTGGGATGATTCAAGACTGTTTAACAATGCTATGGCATGAGTCAGAGAAGTACGGTTATACCCACATGCTCACTTGTATATACACACATACATAACAACTTCGCCAGCTGAGGAAATAAGACCGTGATGCCCACCCAGGTTCTGTGGGGTGTAGACTGTGGTGAGATGCTCTGCTGCTGAGCGGGTCTCTTGAGGATATGGGGCAGCTCCAAGGTGTGTGAGCATCCATTGCTGACAGCCAAGCAAGGGAAATCAGCCCTATCCTGCTTTGTCCCATCCAGTGGCTAGCCTGAGTAAATAGCTCTGGTCATTTATTACGAGTGAAAATAAGCCATGTCTGCACTATATATGGTACATGAGACCCTCCGACCACCTACTGGTATGTGGTTTAGCAACCACAGCTATTTAGATTGAGAAAACATTTCCACCTTATTGCCTATAGAGCTACCTCTCCCTCTTTTATCCTCTTCAGAGAAGAACAATGAGAATAAAGCATGTCTCCAGATTCAAACTCCTCTGCACTCCCCATAAGTCCTCTGTGCTTTTGCTGCACATACAGAGCAAGAAATGGCTGAAAGCACACAGAAAGTCAATGGAAAGAGAGAAATCTCAATTCTTTGTCTCCTCTCCTCACTGAAAAGGCCATTTTAGAGCAAGCCATACAGTGAATGCAACCTCCAGGGTACCGGAAGAAAACACAAGCTCAGAGAAAACTTAAGGGACAGCAACCACAAAATGTTAAAAGGCTTCATAAACTGATGGCTCTTGATAAGCCAGCAATTCTAGCTTTTGAAGCTTCATGCCTTGGTCATCTCTTTGCAGTCCCATCTATTATCAACTCCCTCTTGCTTTTAATCTTTTTTTGCTGTGTTTTTACCAAGCTGAGTGAAATTGCTAACCGTGAAATAGATACTCTACGTAATGCTGCTTTATTGATCTTAGTCTTTGAGTGCATCCAGGAGAAAGAGGTCATTTCCTTGCAATCGCTAGCCATAGCCGGTGTCTCAAAGCTACTTTAGCTCAGTGTCTGAACGGAGAAATGGTTTGGGATGTAGGAGTCAGGAAGAAAGTCAAGGCAACCTTGAATCAAGGGAGGGGTGTAAGCAATAAAAATGGGATAGACCGCAACAGTATGTGAAGTTCAGGGAAATTAGTCCAGTGTTTTTCACTGAGTTCCGAAATATTATTTGTATCTTTGCAAAACAAAAGAGGCTACTGGGTATTTGCTCCTAGAGGAGATCAGGCATTGCCTAGCATGTTTCAAGATCAATAAATTAGTTACAGGTCAGCCTGCTGTTTCCTATGGCTGAACAGTCTCAGGAGCCTCTGGCCCCACAAATATGCTGGAGTTTATTCTCAGGTCTTGTGAGCAAGGGAAATGGCAGTGACACAGTCTGGGTGTGAGCGAGCTTGTGCATAAACTTCATCTTTTGGTAAGCTTCCATGTGCCTACAGAGAGGGGTCACCATGTGCCTTCCGGGCTGGTCAAAACAACTATTGCTTTCTCACTTGTCTTGTGAAAGAAAGCAACAGAAATGACAGAACAGGCTGTCCACACAATAGGGAGATGTAGGAGGGGAGCAACATAGGACAGCGAAGTGTAAACAAAACGAGTTTCCAATGATTCCCCTGGGTCCAGCAGTCCCAGCCTTTCTTGGTCAGCAGGGCCAGGGTCCTTCCAACTTCTGATGCCCTCCTTTTCCTCCTGAGTTACAGAATGTCCTATTCCATGTCTGCTACCAGCATCATTCCTGTGGATGGTGTAGGAGAGCCTGGGGCTCCTGGGATGCTGCAATCCCTTGAGATCTCAAGGCATATAAACAAGATGAATAGGTCAAAGTAACAAGATGATGATTAAATGACTAATAGTCCTAAACAGTGGCAGAGTCCCCCAAACCCCACTAAATCTGTGAATTCAGTATTTGTCCTCCGCTATGTGCCCAAGAGGCAGTAGCTCCCTACCATTCTGTGAAAACACACAGAAAAAAGATACTTAGGTCCCAAGGTTCAGTGAAGAGGACATAAGGTTTTCTAAGGACACCCAGTGACTTTCAAACCAGCCTTTACAGGTGCAATTGAGGCTGCTTCTTCCTTTTGGTGCAGCAAAACCAAGCAGATAAAATACACTGACATGCTTGCAAAGAGGGGAAGAGAGACTGAAATAAAGATAACATCAAGGAACCCTGATTAGCAACAGGGCAGCTTTGTGAAAAATGAGATAACCAGCCTGCCTGGCATGCTGAGTCAGCAACTCCTGTCTCCAGCCCTTGCCTCAGACACTGATCTAGAAGGAGGGCTTTTCCAAAAGGCAGGGTCTCCTTTTGATGGTCAGTACTTATCTGGCAGGCGGCTGATACTTAAGGTCATTACGGTGGAAAGACTCAAAGACACCAAGTACCTTCGGACATTGAAAGTTCATTTGTTCTGCACTTTGATAGGGTCAGAGAGGTGGGCTAGGGCATGATGCTTTGTCCTGCCTGGCTCAACACCTGCCTTGATTTGGACGTAGGGGAATTGGTTTGGCTTGACCATTTCACTGTCCCTGCAAACAACAGGAAGCAGGTCACTCAGTACCAACCGTGTTGTCTCTCAGCTTGTCTCTCAGCTTGTACTCTCTGAGTCTTGTAAGTCCCTGCTGAGGTGTGCACTTCTAAATACAAAGGCTGGGTCCTGTCCACTGGTCCTGAAGCCAAGTGGCATAGCCCACCTCGTGTCTACAAGCCTAAACTCATTTTTCCCCCCAGAATCCCAAGACTATGGTCATATCATCTAATACCCCTGACCTTTTTTATCCTGCACCACCACTTGGCACTATGCGCAGGACTCTCCTGCTCAGATGAAAACTCTTTCAAGTGCACTATTGATCAGATGGTGTGGCTGATGGAGGAGAGGTTCAGTGGGAACACGAAGCCTACACTGAGCTCATGTTGCAGTGAGAGAAGTACAGTACAGTGTGGGCCTGTCAAAGGGAGGATCTGGGTGGTTTTATGCCAGCGTAATACAACTATACAACCACTGTGTTGGGGCAAACCTATGTACACTGCTGTCTGCTTCCGTGTTGACCCTACTTCCTTGACCCAGTGTCTCCCTCCTGTGACCTGGGGATTCATCCAAGCCTTTGTTGTGCAGATGACATTCACTGACCCAGCTACAGACCTTCTACATTTATTTTCTTTTTTGTATCTTGTGTTAGTTTTGTGCAAGCTCAGTGAGTTGAATTGGCTCACGGAAAGGGTACACATGGTCAGGAGGGAAGAAAGGAGACAGGAACATCGCCCCTGTGCTGCTAAAATGAATTGAATGAGGGATGTTGGAGGGGTGAGAGGAAAAAGGGGCGGAGAAGCCCACTTTCTACTTCGCTGGATAAAAGGAAAACAGCACAGCCAGAAAGACAGGCCAGCCATGCAGAAGATTTCAACAACTGAATCATCACCTGAATGCTATCAGAAGGATTTGTGTTACAAGAGGATCGAAATACAATCCATTAAGAGGATGCCGTCAGTCCAAAATTTTCCTTTCTTGAAAATCAGGTTTCTAGCAGCCAGTCCAAGTTGAGCCTTCGAAGAGAAAGAAAAACCCTAAAATACAGAGCCCCTCTAATAACTGGCAAAGGTCAGTCTGGCCTCTGGAAATAAAGGGATTAATTGCAAGTCAGGTACACAAGCATGAGTTTGAGTGTTTTCTTCTCATGATACAAGACAGCAAAGCTCAATCCAACAAGGCAGGTATTCTGCTGGCTGAATATCAGCCCTGAGGGTAATTTATTTATTGCCACCAACACAATGATCATCTTTAGTACAGCAGCTCTCACAAGGCTCAGTGAAGTTTGAAGTTTTATGGGTCAAGCTCCCTGTTGATACAGTTGGAGAAAGCAAATTCTTCATGTCGAAGCAAAATATCTTTGATATGGTCTAATATTTCACATAGACTGATTCTGTTGAGTTCTTCCTTTGAATATTTTCCTTAGCTTGCCCTAAGGAATACTGAGTTCTTTTAAAATGGTTCTTAATTGAGAGACACCAAAATTTCAATTACATCAAGAGCTGAGCAGACACACAAACCCTCTGTGCTTGCCCTTTTGCAGAGAAACAGCCCAGCAAAAAGGCTGGGGGATCCCTGCTGGCTTCTCTCTTTGATCTGGACAGTGTCAGAGGGTGAGAGACTTTGGAGAACCCGGAGCTCAAAAGACTGAGACTAGTCCAGTGACAGCCCTGGGGTAGGAGAACTGCACAGTCTAGCTGTACCTAAACACATGCTGCACTTCTTCGTCCTCTCCCAGCAGTGTGAGATGAGAATGGAGCTGCTCAGCAGTAAAAAGGGATGGCTCCTGGGAGGGGATTAAATTGAAGGCAATCAGAGTCTGGCTCTGCTATTTCTTCCCTTTGGTCTTTAGGCACAAAGAAAATTCAAGGACTGCAGGGTTTAGCTGGAGCCATAGCACTGACAGCAACCCCAAGGAGCTGGATTTCCTCAGCCCTATATCTGAGTTCCACAAGAGGTTCTTTACCACCTCACCCCGCATTGCTTGGTCAGAAGCTGCCCATAATAGCTGTGATGGAGAGGGTGTTGTTTCTGTGTGATGTGTGGTGTCTGTGCCCCAAGCAACTTTACAAACCAGGGACTGATTTCAATTGAATTTGATGGAGGGGCTGAGCAGTGCATTTCCAGAGCAGAGGGAAACCCTCCAGCCAGCATCTCTACACCCTAGGAGAGTCACTTATCAGTACACACAACCCAGGAAGATAGGCAATATGAGATGCACAGCTGTGGGATGACTCTCAGCATCGTTTTTCAAAGGGTCTTGGGAGCACAGGGTGACAGTGGCAGCAGCTGTCTCTGCTTGAGCTGTCTGGGCTGGGGGTAGCCCTCTTGGGGTCTGCAGACACACCACCCCAGCCAGAATAATCCCAGTGATCTCAAAGCACTGCTCTGGGGCTATTTCTAGGAGTCCAGAAACCAAACAACAACTGCCTGGACCTGAAAGGCACACCTCGGATTTCATTTCCTCCAGCTTTGACACCCCTGTGTGCACAGTTGCCTGGTTGCTTTTCCTCTTCCCGATGCAAGAAGCTCACATCAAACCCAGCCTGCTCAGGTCAGACTTGCCACCAGGCAGCTGAACTTTTTTTGGCTTGCTCTGGATGAAATCACAGCCCATGCATTACCCTGACGCAGAGGCTTGTTTGCTTTATATTTTGTGGTTGAGTATTTTATAGTCAGGGGATATCTGCTAATCCCAAAGTACAATAACAAAAATGGTATCTTTCATAAATACACAGGGTAGGGATGGGCATGCTCCCAAGTGTGTGTGGAGAAATGAAAATTTCAGACATTGTTTCCCTGCACTTGGAACCTGTCTTTAGTTAATGAAATTAGATAGCTAGTTGGGATTTGCAGGTTCTCTATATAGGATTATCTTATTATTATTATTATTCTTTTTATTATGGGGCATATTCTGCATCAGAATATGACTCCCTTTCTCTTCCAGCTAGAAGTTATTCAACTTCAAATCCTTCTCTTTTCCTTATCTATGAAGATGGGGAGGAACAAGATGAGAGGAAAAACAAACATGTCGAAGAGCGAAACACTGACCAGCACCTCTTTAATGTAGCGACTTTGCTGCCTGAGCACTGGGGTCTTGGCTAGTTAGTGACCTAAGTATTCATTCTTGTATGAACTTTTGTGTTTTATTCTGGACTTTCCTAGCAGAGGTTAACACCAATGCTTGTGTGGATGCAGCTTCCTTGGGAATAGAGGCTGGGAGCTTTCTCCAGGTGACCTGGCTGAGCTTGTCTTTTCTCTGGGGTATGTAGGCAAGAAAAGGCTTCAAATCCCCTAATGATACCCCTTGAATTTCTGGGGGAGTGCTACAGCTTCTCTGCAAAACTAGAGGGAAGCTTCAGCTTTGCCCAAGCAGCTTGAGTGGGGCCAGGTCTGGGGAACCACAGGCTGCAGCAAACAGAAAGGCGTTGAGATCGTTCTGCTGCCAAAAAGCATCCCCCTAACGCGCAGCACCTTCTACAAGGGACTGAGCACTGCTGAAAAGCAAGACCCACACACAGTAAAGGAGGGTCCCTTTTGCTGCCCGTTTTGTACCTCTCATGGACCTGCTCCCCTGTGTCCTGTTTTGCTTAGCAGATTGCAGCCAGCTCTGGCTCACACCTGTTTCCCAAAACAGAGCTATTCTGACCTAAAGCTTGGCAGATGACTTGTGGATGATGACGATGATCATCATCATCGTCATCATCACTGTCCTCATTGTCACCGTTATTATGCAGAATACCTTCCCTAATGACTACTGGATTGGGGACTGCCAGGCTGAGAAAGGCAACAGAAGGAAACAAAGTGAAAATCAAGGCGTCAGCAGAGCAAACCATGGAGGTTTTGGCTGGGAGTGGAACTGGGACATAAGTAAGTTTTTCTGCAAAACAGCACCTTTCTGATAAAATCATAGTGCCTACATGTTAACTTCTCCCGTGCTCTGCTGATGTCAGACCCTACTTTTAAAGCTCCTTTTATACACATCATATTTTCAAGCCCATATTTACAGGGCTATCTGGCTCAGGACAATCTTGCTTCCCTAGCCCTTGGACCAAATAGCAGAATTAACCCAAATTTACACCCTCACCCCACAAGATTTCAGGCTCAAAGCACTCAACTGAGAGGCGACATTCCCTCACTGTTTAAGCAGGTGTTAATCATGTGATCCACATGGAAATGATGGGGGGCAATTCTCTCGGTAGCTGGAGGAGAACAAATCTTCACCCAGTACTTCTCCCCACATCAAAGACAGCCATCTGTCCCTCTCAGCTGCCCTTCAACAGCTCAAGGCAGAGATCTTAGTCTCGGCATGGATTTTGTGTGGCCGTAGGCTCATGGAGGGGGGCACAATTTCTTCAGAGACACTTTCAACTCTGAGAGGAGACACTTCCACAGTATTTTTTCCCCTACCCTGGTTTACAGTGAATGTAGGGACACACAGTCTGCATGCTGTGGAGAAGTGATTCAGTGCCAGCATCCTGCCCCGTGATGTATCAGTGACACAGGCAATCAAAGAAACCATTTCCAAGCTCTACTTCGGCATTCTTGCTTTGAAAAGTTCCTTTACTATCATCTTTGCTGGCAAACAAAAGGCATAATGGGAGTGACTGCTCCAGGTCTGGGATGCATAATACTCTGCCTGATGGCACCATCAACTCTTAAGTGCAAAACAGAGCAGAGCAGCAAAGACCCCAGCAATCAGACCATGGCTCCCAAGACTCAAGTCTTCCAGCCTCAGACATGCAAATAGTGTCCTGAAGCTCTGAGCAATCGTCTGCCTCAGTCTGCGGAAATCCTCCTGACTGAAATTCACAACATAGCTTTGATTTGCTTTTCTGGGGGAGTGATCGATTTGGTACCACTTTTAGCTTAGCCCAAAGCTGCCACGGAGCCTGTCTCTAAATCAAGTCCCTGCATCCTCATCCTTCTGCAGCTACTCTCATTAATTTTTGCTTGTTGCTTCTAGGAATGAGGCACTTGGTGACTTCTGTTGACAGCAGCACAAAAAACACAGACACGCTAGCTAAATATCAAGTATATATATATGACCCTTCTTATAGTGTAGCTACCAAGACATTACCTTGCTGAAATATGCAGTCAACACCATTCAGTGTTTTGAGAGTTCACTTAAAAATCAAGTTAGTATGGGAAAGAAACAACTACAGCAAAAATAAACAGGCTCTAGGCACCCTGCAAGTTGTTCCTTGCCTCTCAAGTGGGTGTACAGTGGGTGACATTGGGATGAACTACTTATTCTGCTTAAGGGGATGCCAGAAGGAACACACAACATCTCAGGCCCTGAATTGTCAGGACAACTTTTCAAACTTTCTGGTAAGTGCTTTAGCTGTCACTACTGAGTTTGAAAAGCACGGGAAGTGTCTGAAACATGCACTTCAGCCTGGGTCTTACTAAACTGAATGGGGTTTCTTGCGACAGGACCCTCTATCACTACAGGAAGGTATCAGGCTTCAGGAAACGCAAAAGAGCAAACACTCCTGTGCACTCCTTGCCTAGCCGTCCCAGCAAAGTTCCCTGCTTTCTTATCCGTCTGTGATTCTATGGTGCTATTCTAGATTTATACACAGATCCAGCTCACCCTGAGCTGGTGTACTAGGCACGCTCAACTGTGATCCAGTTGCCTACCAGTACTGCTGAGCAAATCGCTTGTGATCTGAAAGTGTCGGTTGTGAGGGGGGTGTCAAAAATAAAACAGCCACTGGGAAAGTGAGCCGGATGATGCTTGCTTCACTGGCTGTTCCTCGGCATCCTCTTGGAGGTACTGGGATGTCCTAAGAGAGAGGAGTAAACCGGGAACGGGACTGGAGGTGCACTCTTGAAGCCTTGCCTGTCACTTCTGGGTCCTAAAGTTTGCTGAGCTTTAATCTGTCTGTTTCTTGAATCTGATTTTCACCAGTACCAACAAAGACACTGAATCCACGAGAAATTTTGGTGCTGACTTCAGCGGCAGAAGGGCCGTGGAGGTGGAGGTAGCAGGTGCTGCAGGACTTACACTGTCATGACAAATCCCCTAAATCAGATGTGGTCATGGAGATGTTAATCCCACCCCAGAACAGGGGAGAAACCTCAACCACACTAAAACCTTAACAAATCTGCAAGTGGTCCTCCTAGTTTCCCCAACTGCCTTTGGGTTTTGCAAGGTTTATTTGTGCTTAGAAATATAGCAAATTAAGGAAGGACTGCAAGACTGATTGTTTTCCAAGCGGCTGTTTCTTCTCACTTACTGATGAGATGTTTCCCTCTAGCATGATGCTGAGTGTATAGTGGCAATATCCCTCTACCAGCCCTGCACAAGGTCTCAAACGCAAGGGACAGTGCCAAGGGTGATGGCTCCTGGAGGGTCAGGGAAGACCTGTCTGTAGGCAGGGTCAGGATGAACCTATTCTCTTCCAAACACACCTCCATCCCTCGTGAAAAGCAGACACAGCTTTAGGTGGTGGTCATGCCACTTCCTACACCAGAAGGCACTAAGAAATCGTAACAACAGTGGTGATTCCAGGGATGGAGAAAGCAGGGAAAGCACGTGTCAGAACACGATGCCCATCTGTGGGTTACTATCTGGTGGACAATTCCATATGACATTTCCCTTCACTTCTGCAGAAGGGCTTTGGAGAGCACTTTTTGCTGCAGAGGGGATCTGCAGCTCTTAGCCCATTCCCCACTGCCAGCATCAAGGCATTTTTGACAGACTTCAGCCCTTTGCTACCTCTGGCAAAGCATTCTCTCCAAGTGTGTGCAGGAGCAGGTGAAAACAGTGACAAGTACCAAAGAGTTAATATTGCTTTCATGTTCCCGAGTGTAAACTGCCTGCAAGCCCTGCACTGAAAGGTCCTCTCCAAATTTAATCCCAAAGAGGAAGGTACTGTTTCGCTGAGATTAAGCAGATTTGCAGATTAAGAAGATTGAATTAAAATTAAATTTGGTGTCTTGGGGAGGGGTGAATTAAAAAAAAAAAAAAAGAAAAAAAAAAGTTGTCCTTTACCCATAGGTGTCTTTTAAATGATCCCCTAAATGCTTTCCCCAGACTCCTGTCAAACTGCACGCGTTCCTGTCCGGAGTGGTTTAAAAGTGATTCAAACTCTTTTGGAAACATAGACACACAGACATTTTAATTTCTTCTGGGGCAGCAACTCCTGGTGCAGCACACACTATCTGCCAGCGAAGTAAGCCACAGCGCTAAAAAAAATAAAAAAGCAAACCCAGCACTCTGCCTTCTAAACGCTTGATACAGTAAATTACTCATCAAGGAAACAGCCGCGCAAGATCGGTCAAGAATATGAAAGGAAAAGACTGAGGGACTCACCAGAGCGTAGACTGAACTCAAGACGGAGCAGCAGAGGATCAAACCCAGGCTGTGATAAACCAGATATGATCCCATATCCAAGAGGCTTCTTCCAGCATCCAAGCTTGCTCAGGGAAGTAGGAGGACGAGAGGTCTCCCAGCGTTGCCGATGATTTCTCCTTCTCCTTCCCTCCCGCCCCCCCTTCCAGAATTTGTGTGTTGTTTGATTGTTTGTTTGTTTCCACAGTTTTAGCCAGAAAGGCACATGACAAGAAACCCCGGTCTTTTGCTTCGTTTTCTCATGGCTGGAGATCTGGGCAGCTCCCGAAACGCAGCCGAGGAGCCCATGTGAAGCAGAGCAACTTCGCTCCTTTCAGAGCTGCAGCCCCTGGTGCTGTTTGTTTTCCGTGTGCATCTGTCTCGTAGCAGAAAAAATCACATCCATATGTCAAAACTGCTCTTCTGTTTCCTTTTTATGAGGCAGTGGGAAGTTCAAATAATTTCTTTGTCAAACGCAAACACACAGAAAGAGGGACAGAGAGGGAGGGAGAAGGCGAGAGGGGTGGAAGGGGTGGGAGATTGCAGAGGGTGGGGGAGGCTTTTAACCACTGCTTTATTTTTAGATCCAGTAATTTTATCTTTTAGTTTCAGAGGGGTTTGGGTGTGTGTGTGGAGGGGAAAGCGCTTTGGGTTTTTCTTTCTTTCGCCTTCTCTTTTCGGCATGCAAACAAACGGCAAAGTCGAAAGTTAAAAAAAGCGAAAACTTGGAAATATTTTCACTTAGGAATTACCTTTTCGCAAACAGTGGCACTCTGGGGGATTTTTCCTCTCATATCCCGGCGCGTTTCAGCTCCACAATAGGTTTATTCTGCCAGCCTTCAAGGTTGCAGTGCGTTTTAGTTACGAATAGGGGTGGTTTATTTTTTTGCTTCTCTCTCCCTTCTCTGTCTCAAAGGATCTGCAGTCTGAAAAAGCCGATTGAGTACGGCATGAAAGCGTGGGGCTGAAAGATCGCTCCCCCTCCTTCGCCACCCCGTTTAAGTAGTTTATTTTAGATTTTTTTTTTCCTTCCCGCGGCAGAAACGCTTTTCGCTTGCTCCTCGAAATGTTGGGAAATTCTCGGGTTTTTGTTTTATTTTTTATTGTGTTATATATATATATAGATATGCATTTTCCACTCGCGCACCCGGGTCCTCCGTCCCAAGCCCAGAACAAGCCCTCAGAAACCTGACAGAGGAACCCTCAGCCTTCCGGGGCTCGCTCGGGGCTGCTCGGGACGCGGATCGCGTCGCTGCCGAGCCCCCCCCAGTAGCCGGGAGAGCTGCCGCTCCGCTGCCTCCTCCCCCTTCCTCCGCTGCTACCCGCCTGGATTTCACCAATTTTGAGGAGTTTCAGGGCAGGGATGTTACTCCTAGCTCAGCCGGCCGGTTTCATTCATAAAACTAAGAAGAAAAGGGAAAAGAAACAGATTTATATGTGTAGTAAGCCCCCCCCCCCCCATCTCCCCAAAGCTGAGCTGCCAGCGGTTTTAAGAGCCGAAAGCCATCTACAGCAACCATCCCCTTATAATTTTTAAGACGTGGGAGGAGAACCGAAGAGGGGAGGGGGCTGGAAATAACACGGATGCAACACGCGAGCAGGCACACGCGGGCGGACAAGGGGCTCTGGGTTCCGGGCTGGCGCCTTGGGGAACTTCGGAAATAGAGTCGTGGTGGTGGTTTAGCTTTTTTCTTCCCCCCACCCCCCCTTTTTTTTCCTTCCTTTATCTTCTTTTATTTCTCCTGTATTTCTTTTCTTTTCTTTTTTTTTTTTTTTTCTCCTCCAGAAGCAGCGGTTATTTTTGAGGAGCTGAACGGAGGCAAGGAAGGGAAAAGAAAGAAAAAAAGTAGTAATACAGAAAAAAGCGCGCCAACCTCTCTTGCTCTGTCGGAGAGCAGACGGTAAAAACATCAAGTTTTCGCGGAGTGGAGCTGTGTGCATTTCTGTCTTATTTTTTGGAGCAGAGAAAAAAAAAAGAAAAAAACCTCTACAGTTGGTTTGTTGCCTTTTTTTTTTCCTCCTTTTTATTTTTTTTTTTTTCCCTCGCAGCCCCATGGCTGTGAATAGGTGCCTTCAGCTAATTTTATGAAAAGGGGCTCTTTCCAAGGCGAAGGTAGAGTAGGGCTTCCTGTAAGGGGGGGTGACGGGGAGGGAAGTTCTAGTCTTGATGAAGTCTTTTCCTCCACCTCTTCCTCCTCCTCCTTCTCTGCCTCTCCCCGCCAGCCCCGGCGGGTCTTCCCGGTTTCGGGAGGAGCGGGGCCGGTGTAACACCCCCACCTCGGCCGGGGCCACATTGGCTGGTGGTGCCCGGACTGGGAAGTACGGGGTCAGTGCCGCAGCCCCCCCACCCATCTCACCCCGGCCCATTCTTTTCCCATTCCCTTCCCTTCGGCTAGCGGGAACACGGGCCTCGAGTTAGGCAGAAGGTGCAGGGAGAGGGGGAGATGGAGATGGAGAGAAGAGGGAAAGGTGAGAAGCAGAGATATGGAGGAGGGAGGTGGGCAGTGGGATGCTGAAGGAGGGAGATTTAAAAGCCATCCTCACTTCACCCCGTTCACATCTCCTAAGTATGTTTTTTAAGTTCCTGCAGCATGGAATATATTACAAAGATACTTACTGGGGAGAGGGGCTGCAGCAGGGATGGGAGGTGTGTAGTGGTTTGAGAGGGATTCCTTGGGAAATCTGCAGGCAAGTATTTCCAGCTCTTCTGGGATTTGTTTCCTGGTTATGGGTATGGCTCATGTCAGCCCAGTGTGCCCAACTTGGGGGAGGGAATAGGAGGGGAGCCCCTGTTCCCAGGGAAGCCTTCTGTGTGCTGAAGTGTGGGGTGGCCTGAGCAAATATGTACTCAGGGCTCTACAGTCATTCTGAGAAGGAGGAAAAAAAATCCACTACAAAGTTTCAGGGGCCCCATTGGAGCTCCCTTGCTGTTTTTTTCTTTTGGAGAGAGAAGCAGGCAAAAGCCTTGTATATTAAAATGCCCTTACCTCCTGCCGTTACCAGGAGGAGGAGGTGGTGATAATGTTGAGGGAACGTCCACATCCACGCTTTGGTCCCCTGTCTCTATCTCGTCCCAGTATGGGACAGGACTGGGGATGCCTCAGGGCTGGTATTCAATAATTTAATGATTAAAGGCAGATTACTACCTAAACTGCTGAAACTGCAAGAGTGGAAAATGTTCTGTTTAAATCTTGCCCAAGAAGCACAGCAGAGAAATCTGACTGGCCATATCTTGCTCTCACAGTCACAAAGATTATGAGAGATGTTTTACCGCATTCCCTTTATCTACAAACAAAGTAAACTCAAGTCAGGACTCCCTAGATCCAAAGACAGCCCCCTGCCAGGTTTATATATATATATATATAATATATAATTTATATATATATATATATATATAATATAATTCATTTTCCCCTGCCTGTTCCATTCTGGGAGGAAGGGAGGTGAGAAAGCTAGAGTTATTCTTTGGAGGGATGGCACTGCAGCCAGGCCTACAGGTGGGTTTCCCCAAGAAGTAGCTGTAACCCTCCTCCCAGGCACTTGATGCAAGGCACAAGTGAAGTTGGACAAGGTACTGCCCCACACCTCCATCCCTCTCTCAGATGCAGCTATGGGAATTGAAGCTTAGTTCACAGCTCAACATCACTCATAGATTTTTACCCCTGCTGTGAATGAGGTTAGATCCACAGGAGAAATCTCCTGGCATCTCCTGGATGCCAGCTTGTTCCACCAGTCACCTTCTCTGTCCTCTGGGTAGAGCAGGAATGGAAGACACAGCTGAAGAGCAGGACTATACTGGTGGTTCATGCAGGTGTCTTCTAAAGTCATGGTAAATCACATTCAGGGATTCCCTGTAGCAGAGGTGGATTTGTGAGCATCTTCACCATTCACATGACCCTAAAACAGCCTCTTTAGTCTTTTCCCTACGTAAAAAGGAGATGTCTGACTCATGAGGTGCAGTGTATTGGGCCCTGCAGTTTTGGGCCTTGACATTCTTGGAAATTGTGATTTATACAAGGTCAGACAAGACCTACTGCTGTAGGGGTTTTTTTTTGAGCAGGTGACCCAGGTAAAATGATTTTCTCCACATCCACCATCCCCAAACGCTGTGCATTCTCTCTGGCCTGCTTGCAAGAGGATCATTTCTCTCTCTACTGTGTTTTGAGGGCAAGATTATGTATTCTGCATTTCCACTAGGTGACTTTGATGCTAAGGACATTTTCCTTATCAGATCAGTCACAGAATCATAGAATGGGTTGGGTTGGAAGGGATCTTAAAGCTCATCCAGTTCCAACCCTCAGCCATGGGCAGGGAAACCTTCCACTAGACCAGGCTGCTCCAAGCCCCTTCCAACCTGGCCTTGAATACTGCCAGGGATGGAGCAGCCACATCTTCCCTGGGCAACCTGTGCCAGGGCCTCACCACCCTCACAGGGAAAAACTTCTTCCTCAGATCTCATCTAAATCTCCCCTCTTGTCTGTTTAAAACCATTCCCCCTTGTCCTGACACTACATGCCCTTGTAAAATGTCCCGCTCCAGATTTCTTGTAGGTCCTGTTTGGGTATTGGAAGACTGTTGTAAGGTTCCAGGCTTCTTTCTCATCAAGGCAAAGGCAGTTTGGACAACTAAGTTTTGTTTTGATTTTCGTTCAGGTTGCATCCATGGACGTGTATATATTGAACCAAGAAGGAATGTAGTGGTGAAAGAAGCCTTTGTAATGTTGCTATTTTAAGGAGACCCTTGGGGATGGCATGGGATGAAATTACTTTCTCCACCTTCTTACAATAAAACTTTCTGAGTGTTTGGATCCTTCTACTGATGTAAAACAGCAAACTCCCACCTCCCAAAAAACAGCACCCAGTTTGAATGGGCTAAGGTTTTTGCCAGAAGTGATTGCTATTGGAACTGGCTTTATTTTGTATCTAATTTTTACACAACCTAATAATAAACTTCTCCTCTCCCTGGATTGTTTTTTTCCCAGCTGTGTGAACACTTCCCCACTGCAGGAGCTGGAATCCCATCCTGGATAAAAAACCTCCCGTCCTTTCTCTCCTGGGTCACTCAGGTTCAGCAAAATATCATGACTCACGTCAACTAAAGCCATTGACTGGGAAGGCAAAGGTCTGACATGACTGGTGCTGGCAGCTACACTGCAAAAATCCCACATTGTGTAAGAAGCAAGTCCAATGACCAAGTGTTGCAGAGGGTAAGATGGCCTTTCCTGCTCTGTTTCCTCCTGGCTATTGCTCATGTTCTGTTTGCAAAGTCAAGGCCAAAATATATAAGAAAGAACTTTAGCTAAATTAGGTTTGTGCATTGGGCAAAATGGCCAGCATGGATTTCTGTCTATATTTGCTGTATGTTTTGTATGGATTGCAAAGAAGAGAGTTTTGATGTCACTGCTTTCTTTCAATGTGAGCAGAGGAAAGGAGTAAAACCAAGGCATGATACTTCACACTTGGTGCTTTTTGCACAAGGCTGAAGCTGTAACTCTTGTCTGTGATGACTGTGAAAGAAGCGTGTGACAGCTTCCTTGCTGGCTCTTTAGGGGAGCATTTGCTCTGGGTCTTATGGACAAAATTGAAGGTGAAAAATCTCTGTCAAAGCAAAATTAAAATGCATACAAGGGTCCTAGAACAATGTTTTGTTTTCTGGCAGTTTTCTGTTTTGCTTTGATTCCTCCTGCTTCCCTGTCCCCATGTAATAGGAAATCAGCTTCAGAAAAAATATTAATCTTGGTCAAAAAAAGATTTTTATATTTATAGAAGAAATCTAAAGCTAAATTCTAAAAAGTAGCTCACTTTCTTCTGCAAAGGTAAGAGTATGCAGGACTACTTGTGATCTGTAGTCAGAGGTGGGCTAAAGAGCCTGGGCACCTCTTATAACATTCTGTGGTGATGGTTTACAAGGTGCTATAGCAGCCGTGTCCATTTTCTTTTAAGCTTGTGTCCATTCCTGAGCTATTACCCAGGGCCTTCAAACATGCTAAAAGGTTTATGTATTCAGGAGGACCATGAGATTAGATGAATGTCTAATGAACCTGCAACTCATGGGATGAGTCATCTATGTTGACTTCACTTATGGCCTTTATTCTCAGTGGTTACTCCTTCCAATTGGAAATGTATAGCCAAGACCTTGAATATCTCCAGTCAGCAAGGTACCTCTACCTGTGTGCATAAAAATTGGGCCAGACATGGGAAGTGGTGCATCCAGCCACCAACAGCTAGAGTGATGAGAGAGAGGGTTTCTGGGTCATGCTTTGGGTTCTGGTCTGGGTGGGTGTCAGGGAGACATCTCCATGGGGTTGATTACCCTGCACGAGAAGATGCGGCAAGTGTAGCAGTAGGAAGATCAAGACCTTCTTACTGTTGTGTAAAGTAGGATGATCTTCTCCCAAACTCTGGTTTTAGAGAAGAGGGAGATGAGACCCTTGGGGTTGAGGGCTTGTTTTAAAGCAGACAAAGGAGTACTGGAGGTGAAGAAGTGTTCTCCCCTGGGAACAGTCAAATCCAGAGACATTTTCTATCGTAAGCAAGCCAGGTAAATTTAACAGTTGGGCTACCAAAGAAACCAGCAGCAGAGGCAGTAGCCAGTGGCTTCAGGCAGTGACCTTCAGCCGAAAAGAAGCTATACTCTTCTATTTTTCATTATGGTTTGATTCAGTCCTTTTTAAGCTTTTCCAAGCAATTCCATGAAACAAGACTGAAGGTGTGCATGGACCACCTTCCTAAGCAATACGCTTGGTTTCCATTTAGTTGCATTTTTGGAATAGCGAGGGGATGTGTTTGACTGTCTCCCAGCCTCTCTTCTTCTAAGCAGCCCTGAAAACGCCAGCCTTTGTTTAACTGAAGGTGGGACAGATAGACTCTGCAAAGCATCATGTTTTTTTTCTCTTACTCTCCTTCTGTTGCTGTCCATGCTGTTGGCCTGATATGAGCTGGTGCTATGAGTCCAGATGGACACAAGAAGGTTAGAGATTGGAGTATGAGCCCTGAAGCAAAGGTAGGACTGGGAAACACAGCTCTAACTTGCACTGGTTTGTGTCAGTCCCTCAGTCTTCGAGCTGGGCAGAAGTCATCAGCATTCAGCACTGTCTACTCTGATTCTTCATCCTTCTGCTGTGAAAAAAAAAAAAAAAACAAAACTGATAGGTAGGTGAGCACAAGAAGGAATGGGGTAAACACTGCAACTCATACCTTTCCCAGGTGAGGTTTTCCCCATGCCAGTGACTGATTTGCCTTTCAGGTCATTCACCATGTTTTTATCTGCTTTGAAGAACAGCAGCCAATGACACTTCAGGCTTGCACTTTCTAATTTCTTTCCTAGGGAGAGTCTTCTTTGATTTACCAGCTCCATCTTTCAAAATAGTGATGTGAATTGGTAGGTTTTACGTTAGATTTCATGTGTAGTTACCCTGCCTGCTGCTCATCACAGTTTAGCTATTTCAGTGATTTCTGAACACCATTGAGCAATCTCATTCCCACCCTAAGGGAGAATCGAGTGTCTTGAGCCTGCATAATTTTTCCATATGCACAAGGTCTTCTTTTTATCTTTATAAAAATGATTTTCCCTGTCCCCGATGATGTGCGTGACAGCCTGGATGTCTCTGGGCTTGAATGAAATTGTCTTTTCTTTGTGTTGCCATCCAGCCTACAGTCAGAACCATGAGCAAACTCCAGTACGGAGGTAAGCAAGAAAAACTACCAGAGGCTGAAAAAACTTGGCAAGCTTTGCAGAAGAAAACTGCCAGCATGGAATGACGAGATGGGAGCATTACTTCAACAGAAGAAGCTCTGATTAGCAGATTATCGCTTAAGTGATGTTGATCCCAGCCACGCTCCCTTCCAAATGAGCCCTTTCACAGTTGCCAGCTGCACCATGGAGTCATGCATGTAAATAAGTGGGCCAGACACTTTGCTGGCATGGGTTGAGGCAGCTTTGATGGACCATCATGGAGTTAAAACAGCTGGAGAAGTCTGGCTACAATGGGGAGTTTGACTAGCTTCTCCGACTTCTTCTAGAGGTGTGAATGAGAGAGCCTGAAAGAGAGCTGCCCATATATTGCAGAATGGGACACCTTCTCCCCCTCCAACAGCATCAAAACCACAGCACACTACAACTGCAGGGACTCTCTAAACTGATTGAATCTAATTGCTGATGGACAAGGTATTCTTTGTAAGAAATACTTATTTTTTTACCACAGATATGAGACTGAGCTAGCAGACTCTACTGCAATGGCTGCAATGTGCTCTGAGTCAGCAAGCAAAAAGCCTGTGTAAGTGGGATGAAAGAAGCTAGCATCGCCTTATCACTAGCTGTAAGAGAGTTCCTTGCTGAGTCAGATAGGGGAATGATGAGGGATGTATTTTTTCTTTACAGTTGCTGAGCTTGTAACCTCTTCCCTGGGACCATAAACCAGTATATGGTGTCTCACCCTCATAAATTTCTATTTATCTCTGATAAGTCTGTTTGGCTGAGCATCGGGGGAGCATGTGAGCAACTGTCACGAACAGCCTTAGGGTGAGCTTGCCCTGGAGTTCACAGTTCATTTCAGCTCTGATAAGTGTTCAAAGGTGATGGCCTGAAACCTGTGGAGCTGGCGACTAGAAACAACCTCTCTTTGTGAGGCAGTTTAAGCTTGCTGGAGACAATAGAAAGCCGCAGGCTCCCAGGATGCCTGCGCTTGGTGCATTGAATTAAATATTTCGTTTGATTCTGCAAACAGTCTAGGAAGATCTTCAACCTTTGTCCTGAACAGAGATGCATCTCTGTCTAGGAAAACACTGACCACAAATGTCAGTGACTTCAAGCCCTGGTAATTTTTATGTTATTGGTTGAATCCTGGTTTGTCAGCACAAGCTTACTGTAGACTTGGACTTTCCAACCTAGAAAAGAGGGTAGTGAAGAAAAAGACGGTAATAGGTAGGACATAGATCTGTGAAAATCATGAAGAGGGACACTGGGAAATAGAAACAATCATAGAATAGCTTGGGCTGGAAAGGACTTTAAAGCTCATCCACTTCCAATCCCTCTGCCATGGGCAGGAACACCTTCCACTAGATCACATTGCTCAAAGCCCCATCCAACTGATCTGGTATCTCTCCTAATATAAAGATTGGGAACATGAGACTGAAAACTTCAGGGTAGGTGCAAAGCAAACAAAAGGAGATGGGTTTTCACAAGCTGGCATTGAAGCTATAAAACTCCTTGCACAGGATCTTGTTTGCGTGGATTCAAAATATGGTTTTATGAATTAACAAAAGGAAAAAAAAAAAATCAGGACTTTTGAATATTAATGTGACATCTGTGCCCTCGGAGGTCTCTGAGGAGTTACTGAGGAGTAACTGAGTTACTGAGGAGTTTCTGAGGGCTGGGAAGGTATGTGGGGAACTCTCAGTACATGTTAGCACTGTTATGTTAGTAGCAGTGCTACTAATAGCTATCAGTACAGCACATTGTTCACTTGCTATCCATTATGGGTGCTGCTGGAGCTAGAGTACTCAAGTGGGTAGATTTTTAATCTGAACTGCATCAGCAATTCTGCAGTTAGAAAAAAATACCCAAACAAAACAACAGAAAGTTATTTCCCAGTCACACAGATGGCAAGCTCTGGCTCTGATCAAGTCCCTATCTCTTTGCAAGGCTGATCTTCAGAGAACTGTGAGCACAGACATGCTCCTGGTCCCCCAGGACCATCTTCACTGCCTCTCTTCCAGCAACCCATGAACTATGTGCAGTCAGTTCCTCTGGGTCTGCCCATACTATGAGTGAACTCTTCTGGCTGATTAGCTGTAAAGTCATGTCTTGGAGGGGTAGGGTAGCTCAGCAGTATTAAAAGATGTAGTCTCAGGAGTCATCCTTTTCTTCATTTTCCCTGTGTTTTGGCAGGACAAGTCTGAACCTGGCTTCTACTCTTTAAAACAGGCAATCTTAACATTATGTCTGCTCCTAGAAAGGCTGGAAATGGTCTTGTGAAGTGTCCTGAGAGTCAGGAAGCCTCTTTATATTGCTTGCCCCTCCTATCCAAGCCTGAAGTATTTCCCCTGATTACCACAGCACTGATCACCTGTCCTTTTTGAGGTGTGAGAAAAGCATCTAATTGTGAACAAGTCTTTATCACTTGATATGGAAGCTTGAGTGTCTAAAAATATATTACTTCTCATATCTGGCTCACTGCTAGAAAAAGGTTTAGATGCATTTTGGCATTCAGCTCACATGGCTTTTATTTCCAGCTCTTGAATTTAGGAATGCTTTTCTTTCATGAACAGAGAAAAGGATTGTCTGGTCTTTCAGTCCTTACAAAGTCTGCTTTATCAAAGTGGATGGGTTTTTATAAGTCATCTCTGATTGAAGCTTCCAGGCTGCATCAGGAAATATTGGAGACAAACAAAAAAAACCCTGCCTCTGTATTTTTCACTGTCAGTCACTGCAGACTCAATGAAGTATTCAATTATTCTAAGCAACACATGATTATGGGCTGTTTTCTTACTGTCGTGTAACATAAACTCTGAAATAAAGCATCCTGTTGTACAGAAATAAAGCAAAAATAGCAGTGCTTACCCACTAGAAGAAACACAGTGAAACTTTGTGGTTAGGTCATAATTCTGTGCATTTTTCTCTTCATAAAATAACTTTGGGTTTATTTTCTTAGCTAACGAAACAGCAAGTTTTTTTTCCCCCTGCAATATGAATGCAATGAACGATGGTCCTCTTGCATCTTTGTTAAAAATTTCCCCAAAGTTTGCCATTCTTCCTGTTTTTCTCATGAATAAAGTAGGAAAATGACAGAGGCATAAGAAGAAGAACATTACTAGTTGTCTCAGTTGGGGCTGGGTTCATGAGAAGGCTGGCTTTCTTTTGTGCTGAAGTTGCACTTTGCAGAGAGGAACCAGGACAGCACATCTGCTCCCCTCCCACACCAATTCCAAGCTGAAAGTGTTCAGAAAGCCAGCACTTGGTAGTCTTGCTTCCACTGAGTGTCAGATGATGGCAATCAGCCAAAACCTGTTTTGGAACATGTTGGCACCAAAGAAAATTGCCTTTGTTTTGTCAACATTTATCTCCAGAACAGAGATAAAATTGCAACTTTTGAGAAAAGGGTGTCCTTTACTCAAGAAAGTGGGATGTTGTAAATGCCTATTATATCTGCCAACACTACTGGTGTCCAAGGCATCTTGGATGTAACAAAGCGCCTGTGTTGAGCAAACTGACTCAAGACCCTAAGGTTAAATAAAATTACTTCCACCTCTAAAATCAGGACAGATGAACTTGAACCCTACATACTAAGGAAGGTCTGTATTTTAATCTCTCTGCGGTTCTGATTTTTATATATTAAATAGGACTTTTAAATACAGAAACTGTTGTAAAGTCTTACCTTGAGCCTTCTCTTCTCCAGGCTGAACAAGCCCAGTTCTCTCAGCCTGTCTCCATAGCAGAGGTGATCCAGCTTTTGGAGAATCTTTGTGGCCTCCTATGGACGCGCTCAGATGAAACAGAACAGGTCAGTCTTCAGAGTGTGGTTTCTGGTTTAAAAAGTAGTCTTTTTGCAAGACAGTAGCACAGAAGTGGCACCACATTGAGAATCTCTCAGAGGGCACCTGGATGCTCTGGACTTCCCATAGATGATTACTGAGTGCTCTGAGTCCTACAATGGCACCCTCAAGCTATTAGCTAAGTGAGATATTAAAGCTGGTCCCAATGGTCTTTGACTTTTCTCAATGGAGTGCCTGCTCTTCAGGAAAGATTGCAGGATAACACTCAAGCAAACCAGAAAGTGCCTGGAGGAAAGCCAGCAGAAAATTCGAGAGATTTTAAACACAGTCTTGGAGGAGAAAATGATATATTTTTTTCTTGTTTTTTTCAAGACTGGGAGACATTAGCAACCTCCTCTTCATTTACAGGAGAATAGTAGCTGACTTCTTCAGGACTTCTATGATGTACTCAGAGAAGGACATTCATAGAAACATACAATCATAGAATACTACAATCTCAGGTTGGAAAATGCCTCAAGGATCATCTGGTCCAATCTTTCTAGGCAAAACATGGCCCAGACTAGGTGGCCCAGCACCCTGTCCAACCCAACCTTAACAGTGTCCAGCCTGGGGAGTCACCACTTCCCTGGGGACATTATTCCAATGGCTGATTGTTCTCGTGGTGGAACATTTTCTTCTTGTGTTCACTCAGAATCTTCTGTGCCCAGAACCCCCCTTTTTTTCGCGTGACTCCTTGTAAAAAAGGAGTCTCCATCTTCTTGTTAAGCCACCCCTTAAATACTGGAATATTCACAGCAGAAAAGAGGTACTTCAGTTATTCACTTGAATTTCTTGTACTTCAGCTCAAAGCTGTTAAGAAAGGAAGAATGCTAACCTATTTGATCTTGTGCAGTATAAGAATAAAGTTGCAAGTGCCTTTTTGCCTGTCTGCAATGTACCTGGTAATATGACTGCCAGGACCCTGAAATAGCATCGTAACAGAATTTTGCTGTTGCAATCTTCTCTTTCATTAAATCATTATGATGTGGAATCTTGAGCAAAAATCCATTTTGAGTCCAGTGTAAAATCTACCTTGCCAGTTTTAGATTCTTTTGCAGGTTTGCAAATCTCTGGCGCGAGCATTCATGTGAGGCAGTTTGAAGACAATGGAAAACAAGTTTTGAGAAGCATTAGAAATTTTGTCTCTGTGGACAGAGATACCTTTTCCTCCTTTTTTTTTTAAAAAGCCTTTTAGTGTGGGTATTAGATTGTCTCCAGAGATACTTGGGAGTGGGAGCAAAGGTACATGAATGGATATACTTGAGTTATGAAAGCATTTTGGGACACAAATGGGAACGCTAGAGCTGAAAAGTGAATTATCATTTGTATGGGGTGTGTACCCATACATCCCAAAAACAAAAATGCTAGGGAAGAATCTGTGGATATGTAAGAAAGATTAAAATAAGCAGTTGGGATAAGCCTATTACTCCACTGAAATGAGAATCCAGACGACTGAAATATTACAAAGCTTCTTTACATTTTATTTGCATAAAAGCACAGTGTTTTTCTGATGAGATTATAAAATAAGATATTATAAGAAGACAGTTAAGAAGTACTTAGACTAGATTATGCAGAAATCTCAGTTGACTGGAGGAAGGCAGGGATACAACTGATGCTCATTCAGAGAAAAAAAAATAAAAAGGAGGACTATGGAAGGTGCAGATGATGTTGTCCACCTTCAGATTTTGGCAAGATACTGGAATGAATTCATCATAAATTTGTGAACACCTGGAAGAACTAATGTGGTGATGAAAAACAACCACTATGGATTTGTCAAGAGCAAATCATGTCAAACCAATATACTTTCAGTTTTGACAAGATAATGGGATCAGGGAGAAATAGGAGACTGTGTTGTGTTTTGGCTTTGACAAAGCATTTCACACTGCCTTTTATGATATCGTAAGCAAACTGGGAGTTATTAAAGTAGCATTAATCTTCCTTATATTAGATGTGTGTTGGGCATTTGTTTCTGAGCCAGTCACCCCTAGGTCATAAAGAAGAGTGTCTGTCCTGAAGTAATTAATCTCAGCCAGCTTAGACACTGATCTTAAAATGGGACAAATTGTGCTCTCCAGGTGCCTATTCCTTTCCCCTGACTAAAGACAATCTAGGGTTACCAGCTCAGAATTTTTCATCTGTCTTTTAGGCACTCAACTTAGGCAAGATGAATTTTACTTAGAGTCTAAATCGTTGGTTAAGATCTATATTTTTTGGCACTTAAATATTCCCACTGAATTGAAGATAATTGTAATGACAACTTAATACAGGTTTGCTACAAACTGGGACAGAAGATCAAATAATTTACCTGCCTGAGAGACTAATATTTTTCTGAGCAAATTAAACATCTAAAATTTAATACCACACCAAATTTAGAACGAGAGAACTCACAGAAGAATTCAGAGTAATAGTCATCACATGGAAGAGCTGTCCCTAAGTGAAAAGATCAAATTCAGTAATGTAAAATGCAAAGACAAAGAACAGAGCAAAAGGGCAAGAGAGGGATCTAACATCTTTACTTTGAAATGAGACAGTGTGGGAAGAAAAACAGTAATGTTCTTGTGTAACAGTATGGGAATCTGCTAAACATCATATAGAAATGCCAGTGCAAGAGGCTGAATCTAAATCTCAGAGGTCCTTTTCCTTTCTCATTCCTTTCCCTTCTTCTTCATCCCTTCCTTTTCTCTTTCTGCTTCCCCATCTTCCTCCCATTCCTCTTTCCTCATATTATTCCATTTTATTCTCTCTGAGACAGCATCCGTGTGTCCAGGTGATGTCTCCCTTTATTCTCTGCTGGAACGTTCTGAGAACCTGAAATATCTAAGATATGGAACATGGGGAACAAACAAGAGGAATTAGAGATGTGTGCACATCTATGTGGGTATGACATAATAGGCATCACAGAAACATGGTGGGATGGCTCCTATGACTGGAGTGCTGGAATGGAATGCTACTGGCTTTTTAGAAAAGACAAGCCTGGCAGACGGGGAGGGGGAGTTGATATTTATGTTAGGAATAGGGTGGAGAGTATAGAACTCTGTCTGAGGACGTGTACAGTCAATAGAGAGTTTGTGTGCCAGGGTTAAAGGGAGAACAGCGATGGGAGACATTCTTTTGGGGATCTGTTACAGTCAGCCTTATCAAGAGGACTCTGTAGATGAAGCGCTCTATAGGCAGATAGGAACAGCCTCACTCTCACAGGCCCTTGTTCTCATGGGGAACTTCAACCACCCTGATATCTGTTGGTGGGATGGCATGGCCCAGCACAAGCAAACCAGGAAGTTCCTTGATTGTGTGAAAGACAACTTCCTTCTGCGAGTAATAGAGAAGCCAACAAGGAAAGGAGCCATGCTTGACCTCATCCTCACGAACAGGGAAGGGCTGATTGGAAATGTGATGCTCCAGGGCAGCCTTGGTTGCAGTGATCATTAGATGGTCAAATTGGAGATCCTCATGACAGTGAGAAGAGTGAGCAGCAAGCTCACTGCCCTGGACTTCAAGAGAGCAGACTTTGGCCTCTTCAGGAACCTGCACAGTAAGATTCAATGGGATATTATAGCCCTAGAAGGCAGGGGGGCCCAAGACAGTTGGTATTCAAGGATCACCTGCTACAAGCTCAGGAGCAATACATCCCTACTAGAAGGAAGTGCAGCAGGAGGGCCAGGAGACCTCCTTGGATGGATAAGGAGCTGCTGAGGAAAA